>WSUE01000305.1:0-41732 GCA_019633535.1 Tulasnella sp. JGI-2019a
TGAGAGAGCTTGTGTGAAAGATTCAGTTGACATGTCCTTGAAAGTTAGACACTATGTAACACACACCAAATCAATTGTAGAAGTGATGGCTGATACCTATACTGCAAGGAGAAACCAACATCTGATGTCAGGATAGAGGAGTAAGGGGAACAAAAGGGGATATGTACCAACTACCAATCATTCTGGCTTGCTCCTATGGATCTGTTGTGGTCTATATAGGCATAAGTGAAACATCAGTGTGAAAAGAGGGAACAACCAAGACTAGCATGACAGACCTGAGAGGCTGATGGAATCCAATGAGATATGGGTACAACACGGCGGAATTGGGTGAGTTGAAGTAACTGCAAAATTCAAGTTGGTAGTTAGTGTGGCAGGGACAGCTAACTCAACGAGGCAGTGGAGGCACTAAATATCTTGGCAGTGATGGTCATTGCCTCTTGCAAGGGTCCATTGATGATAATGGTAGTCGACTCAGCGACAGCACCCGGAGCCGTGATGGCTGGGATTTGTTGAATGATGCATGATGCAAAACAGGGAGATGGCATGAGAGACTAAAGAATAAAAGGGGATGGTAGGATTGATAGTGTGTGTTGAGGTGGTGGTGGTGGTCGGAAAGAAAGCCACAAGAGCAATGTGTCATGGGAATTGCCAAGTGTCTGGGCAGATCATTATTGTCTGCATAATCTGATCAGAGTATGCAATTATGGATGTATTCTAGTTCTAGATAACTTAGGTTGAGAATCTACAAGTAATTTGTAGAGAACGCGGAGTTACAGAGACATTATGGGAAAGGAGAATTTGTGATGACACGCAGTGTTGGGGTGTGAGTAGAAACCCTAAACTCTAAATCAATGATTCTGAACCTGGGATGTGGTGCGTTTTCTATTTTGCCTAGATGTCGTAACGCGGCTTCAAAGTTGCATGGACATGGGCAAGTCGGCCGCCAGACGATGGCGCCGAAGACTAACATACGGCATGTACCATTGCGATAGCCGTGGCTCCAGAATTACAACTATCATCGCCTTAGGTCGGCCTTACACGCCACGCTGCCGTGGTGAGTACTTATATGCTGTCGTGTAGGAGATACTTTGCATCTCAACACATCTTACTTCGAACCCATCACGATTAAGAGCAATGGCCAGCGTAACCCCACTTCCTGTAGACTCCGTAACCCTTACGTTTCTGGTTGACAATACCCTAGAGTGGTAGGTGAAAATCTGAGCGTCTTTGATCACTTCGCTGTCGCATCAGCTAATCTCTTGTATCATTCATCCTTCTTTCAACACGAGGTTCACCAAGCTACCTCCTGGGTTCAAGCACGAAATCCGCACTCATTTAGAGTCTCCGAAAGTCCCAAAAGACGACCTCACTGGAGTATCCATCCTTGATTTTGAGAACTACTGTTGTGGGTAGGTTGGCGTTGCGCTGTCATTGACATGTAGTACGTTGCTGACTATGACGGGAAATTGAGCGCCCATGGCCTATCGGTTTTGATCGTAAGAATCGCACCTCGCCAGTCTCTGTAGCAGTACTAATCAAACAAGCTACCCCCCACAGAACACTGTGAAAGATGGCGAATCTCATCAGGTGATGTTTGACACCGGACCCGAACATCTCAGCATCGCCAGGAACCTCGCTTCTCTCGATGTTTCCCTACATAACCTTGAGACCATCGTCCTCTCCCATTGGCACAGCGATCATTCTGGAGGCATTCTAGAGGTGCTCAAGACAGCGAATAAAGACAAAAACGGAACCAAAAACATAAGTGAGGCGGCGAAAACTGGGGCTGTATCTGTGGACCTGCATCCCTCTCGGCCGACGGCTCGAGGCATCGCGCCACCTCCGCATAACAAAGTCATAGCGAGGCTAGCAGCTGATCCTTCCTTCGAGGAGATCCATGAGAATGGCGGGATTGTCTCATTGCACCCCGAGGCGCACACAGTCGCGAACGGTGCTGTCTATGTCAGTGGAGAGATTCCTCGAGTCACGTCGTTTGAGGAGGGTTTACATGGAGGGATGAGATGGGTGGATGAAAAAGATGAGCGTGAGGCTGTCGGAACTCCCATGAACGGGGGCAAGTGGATAAGTGAACCGGTGAGAAGCTTTTTCGTTCTGCGGCAGCTGGATCCTTCGATACGCCCAAAGCCTGATTCCTAACTCAAATTCAGCACATCATGGACGAACGATATGTGGCCATCGATGTCCTTGGGAAAGGGCTGATAATCCTAAGCGCGTCAGTACTGATAACGAAGTTGCATCATGCCGAATCACTAATCTACTCACTGTCCAAACTCCTCTTTCAGATGCTCGCACGCAGGGATCTGCAACGTTGTCGAAGATGCTGTCGCCAAACTCAAACGCCCCATTCATATAGTTAGTACACCAGGCTAGTTGGCGCTTCTCATACCAATCCTCTCATTGATTTTGGTCTGGTTCGGTTAGGTTATTGGTGGCCTTCATCTTGCGAGCGAAGACTTGGCCTATCGAATCGCTCCGACGGTGCACTTCCTGTCGCAATCGCTCCGTCCCGCACCAACGTACGTGCTACCCATGCACTGCACAGGCTTCAACGCCAAAGTTGCATTGGAAGCTGCATTGGGTCAAGGATGCGTGCCAGCGGGGACCGGGATCAGCGTCGTAGTGCAGGGTGACACTGCATCCGAGAAGATGATGCGACCTCCGGTCATCTCTCGCTCAACTGAGTAGCTTGTAGTCGCAGAAACAAATAAATGTATCCCCTGAATTCGAGGGCCGCTCATAAACAAAATGTTACAAATGTGACAGAAAGATCTGCATGAATAAATGAAAGTGTTCATCTCGAAATCGAATTAAGTGTGTCCCTCTATTAGTGACTCAACCTGGAATTCCACCCCAAAACACAGCCCCATGGTTGTTTCGCCGCATTTTCACTTTCCACCAGTCCGACGATCCCGAAGAGTAGGCTACATTCCGCACCACTATCCCAACACAAGAGGAACCACCATTAGGATTCAGGCTGTAGTAGATGTGTCCGATTCGGCAGGTGCAACCGTCAACTGAAAGGCCGCCGTTTTATCCTTGGTCATCGTTTCCCCGCTGCCACCATCCCGTAAAGTCGCTTCCGTATCATTATCCGCTTCGGATTCCGGTCCATGGGCGCCATTATTTGGGTTGGTCGATGACGACTCCCACCGTTCCATAGACATCCTTACTGATGCGCTGGTCGCTGAGGGAGAATTTGCAGCACCGCTTCTACCATTCATGGCTCCGCCGTGACCGTTCATAGCCTTTTGTCGCTTGGAGCTCCGTCGTTCAGGAGCAATTGATCCTTGACCGTCATCCTTCAACGAAGATCTTGAGAGTGGCGTGACGAGGTCTGAAGGTTCAGCGGCGACGTTCACGGTGGCGGTAGTTGTGCCGTTGGTGGTAGCAGTAGCAGTCTCCTCCATCTCTACGTCAGCGTCGTCTTCGTGTTCGACATCGATGGCATCGCCCATAGGATGTTCGTCCGTATCGAGAGTGGCAATCGACGACGTCGCAGCGAGCCTCGAACTCCGGCGTGAAGGACCGGCGATGGACAAGCGGGACGAGGATGAGGTGCGATCTACGATCTGCGCCGCATCTAGCTTCCTAGTGATAGATGCGGTTGATGCCCTTCCAGATCTACGCCGGCCATTCGCCAACTCCATCGTGTCAAGCAGTGGTAGAAGTGGTGGCATCGTCTCGGTAGCTAGAATCTCCGTCTGGGAGCTTGCTGCGGTCGGCGCATTCTCCCCATCTACATGGCTCGATCCTTCACCACTATCATCTTGAGGCACCACTGCGGCTTTCACCTTCTTCTTATGACTCTTGCTGGATGCTACCGCCACCGAAGGTGTTGTTGCCACCGTTGTTGTCGAAGCTCTAGCTTTTGCTCCTTTTGTTTTTCCGCCGCCGTTAGCCATGTAAGGATCTCCTTGAGGGTCAGAAGGCGTGGGTGACGGCTCCCTCTTTCGCTTCTTCGAGTTCGCGGCACCACCTTTCCCCTTCGCTGTGGTTGTGGCTGTGGACTTGGAAGACGTCGTCGCAGCATGATGATGAAGCAACGAGTCGTTCGAAGCTGTGCCGTTAATGGGAGGCTGGATAGCCGCAGTTGCATCTGCTTCGTCCACACCGCCATTCTCCACTGGTTCAACTCTCTATTGAGAATCAAGGCAGGAAGGGGGTTGAGTAAAAATTCGACTCGCAAGCTAGACAGATCAACAAAACTAACCATCCGGCTCCTCGTCCGATAAGAGATCTCATTCTTCCGTTGCTGTTCCTCTTCCAACGCAATCAATCGCGCCTCTTCTTCCTCTTGTCTCTGCCTCTCTCTTTCCTCCTTAGCTTGCTTGACGTGCTCCGGATGAGATCGAGATTCAGTGTACTTGGCTTCAAGTTCGTTGAGAAGTGCCCCGTGCATAATCTGAAACCTCGTCCGTCGGTTGCCGAAAATGGGACCATGTATGTCGTAAAGCTTCTCGAGGGCTTCCTTGAGTTCTTCTGGCGTGCTTTATGAAGGCGGGGAGCACATACACATTAGTGAGAGAAATTCAAACGGCCCAGGATGGGATATCCGCCAGGCCGAAACTTGTAGGTGACTGGACTGACTTGGATACAGCTGTCACGGGACAATTTGCCTTCCATGGATTAGTTGAAACCCAAACTCGCGGTGATTCTAAAACGTCCAGAAAAAAACGGAAGCGAAGACGAAAAGCAAGAATTCAAGTACTCTTTAGCAGTCAAACTCATATTGATAGGCAAGGCCAAGAAGCGTAGTCACTTACTATCCACCGACCAGTATCGATAACGATAGGTATCCTGCCCAAGTGGGACCATGCGAAGGTTCTTAATGTTCATCGGATCCTCCTCATCTGGAGGAGCGAAGACCGCCGCCTCAGCCTTGTTCGTCTTCTTCTTCTTCCGCTCGTATTTGACTTCCCATGATAGGTCGATAGTGTCCTTGATGGAGGAGTTGTTGAGTTGCCAGTCGACGAGTTGGCGAAGGAGCTCGAGCTTGTTGAAAAATTGGGACAGGTTAGTAAAGCATGAGACGCTACAATCATGAAGAGAAAGGACAATGAGTGGGATGGTCTCTATTTACCTTCCGCTCCCAGGTGAAGGCGAAGAAATCGGTGTCATCGTCGGTGAAAGGATTTTGGTTTGCCTGAAGGATCTCGTTCCAATAGATACTCCTTATCTTCCCTTTACAGTGTAAGTCACATAGTGCTTTCAAGGTGGGAGTAAGATTTTCGGGTCTGGATGAGGATAAAGGGGGTCAAATTCAATAACGGGAGGAGGACAGAGTGAAAAACGCCCAACTCACGTTAGAGGCTCTTCTAGCTGGGGCAGGAGTTGTTCGATGAAGCGCTCAAGTATGTCGAACACGATCTGGTTGAAGCCGACAGCAACCAAAGCATTCTCAAAGCTGAGGTGCAAAAAATCATCAGCAAAGTAGGGACGATTAGAGTTCACAAGTGTGGAACTCACTCTATAGCATCGTACATGTCATCAACCATAGGTGGTAAAAATTTGATCAAGAAGGCATAGACGTATAAACATTCCCATCTGCCGCTGGGTGTAGCGTTTTGTGGAGATGATACAGTTTGGGGTGACGGTAAGAGTGGGTGTGGGGTGGTCGGCGCTGGCGGCGGGGGTCGGGGATTCGGGGGACCAGGTTTGCAGGTGGTGGTGGTGTTGACCGCCTTTGATGGGGCGGTGGACTTGACCGTCGTCCCCGGAATTCTCATGGGTGGCTTGGAGGAGGTGGTCGAAGATGGTGGGTGGTGAGGTGCGATCCTCTCCTGTCGGTTGAGGAACGCAAGGTGGGCGTGTGGTGAATGATGAAGAATGGGGGAGATGGTGGAACGGAACGTGGGTTGTGAGTTGAGTTGGAAGGTAGATTCTACGAACAGAGGGAAGGGGAAATTTACCCTCATCCACCTTTTTCTTTCCAGCCGTGCGCCATCCATCACACCGCCACTACATAGCCCCCATCATTAATTCATCATCATCGTTACTTGTTATCCTTGGTGCTGGTGCTGCTCCAAGGTTCATTCAAGAGCCGAAAGAGCCGTTTCGATTGGATGACAAGGGTCCAAAAGTCGAACATAACGCTTCGTGAGAATGTGGATCTCCTCTTTCTTCCGCTTCCGTGAAGTGAACAATGCAAGAGAAACATTCCCCCGAAAGGCTTGGTATGTACCGTGCAACTGTGACACAGAGAAGCAGAGGTGATGCATATTAAGCCTCTTCTAGCCAGTTTAGCACTCTCTAATTCATTATCCTAACCCAGAAGCGACGCTAACCCTCTACATCGATTCTGTCCTTGATGTTGGAGTAAAAGGATCAGGATATCACCGCGTAGACCGACAGATTTGATCATAACCCACACGTTCTCCCCCGCTTCCTTCGAACGTTTGGCCTTGCGATTCCATTACCTTCAAACTAAGCGGAGCGCGGTCGCCTATAACAAAGCCTTGCCGTCTCTTTCATATTCAAATACCCGACAATGGATGGTAGGATACATATCACGCCTTTGAAATTTCTTCCTCTCTTCCTCCTCTTTGTGAACGAACGACGATGCGCCTGACCGCGGCTCTTCTGGCAACATATGCAGCAATGACTTTCGCTTCACCAATACCGGGTAAGGGAAGGAAGACGAAGATCGAACCTGAAGCCAGGTCCGTTTTTTGGCAAGTCAAAGTCAAACCTCATCCACTAATACCGAATTATAGGAAATTGAACATGGAACATGCGGCTAGGCTCAGTTTCTCCTTCGTCAAAATTCAGGCCTCATCCACTAAAAGTTGACCTGTGACCTTTAACTGTTCAGCTTGAAAATTATTGAAGAGTACCAGCCCGGGACCGAAACTCACAACACGACGAGGTAAGAGCGCTGGCGTCCTTGGTCCATTGCATGTGATCTTAATCGATCAATCTTTCAGCATTCCAGTGTCACCGTTGATGTGGAACCTGGCCGATAAGGCCCCTTCTACAAGGGCTCTCAGTGAGGAGAAGCAAACGTTGAGAACTGAGGTTAGAGGCGATCGGCTCCAAGCTCAAAGAATCCGGTGGGTGGTTCTTTACATGATGTGAATAGGAACGATCACTCAAGGCGTCGAAGTCACTTTAGTACAATGCCAAAGAACCGCGCGACGTATAAGGAGTCCCAAACTGTCCATGATATCAATAAGATCGACGATTGGTACGAGGTCGAAGAAAGGGATATTTTTGACGAGTGAGGGACCGTCCTATCAATGTCTCGGCTTCCCATTGTGGATTATAAATTTACATATTGTTCAAGTTTTTCCCCGTTGCCACCTCATCCCAGCAAGCCTGCGCAGCCGACGCCAGCCGATGGAACAAAGCTATCAAGATACAGACCCGCTGAGGACTTCCTTATCATTTAATATACACCACGGATTTACTGGCCTTATCCATTTCTGCTATCGACATCTTCAAGGCAAGGTGATGCAGTTTTATTGTAAGCAATCCAATAGCATGGGTTGATCTGCTATCAGTCGTTCTTATTGCTCGTATACTTAAAGAATCGTGGCCCAGCCCGAAAAAAATCTAGCGTGCGTATACAACAGTTAATAAGGATTCCATAATGCGGAGAAAGGTCCGATTTAGCGCCCAGATATCTATCCGTACACCATTGGCCGTAGGCTGGCGCCTCTGATCGGGCGCCGAGTCTTTTCTCCCCGGACAACGGCATCCACTAGCCGCACACCTCCCTTTCCCACATCTTCAAAACGCCTCGTGAACATAAGAGATCCGGATCTGTCCATTCTGCGATCCCAGCATCGCGGCGTCACCTCGTGATTCTTCGGCGTCGGTGGAGACGCCTCGCCGGGTGAGGAATGCCTTACCTCCATTGCTCTCTAGGCTGTGATAAGCAAGATGCCTTTGGATCTCTGGAGAGAATATGGTGGTGCCTTCCGTGCCGTTCGACCATGTGATAGGTCCATCGAAATCGGTCGGGAGGTGGATCGAGACGTCGCCGTCGTGCGACGTGGCGTTGAGGTGGAATCTCTGATTCAGACGTTCTCTCTATAGACCACCACCCAACCGAGGAGAAAAATAGGTCAGATAAAGCTTGGGCGACAGGATCACCTCTTTTTACACGAAACTCACAATCTTTATTGTCACCACGCCATAGTGGCTCGACGCGCGGATGACCGATACGGTTGGCCGCTCATCATCGCTTACTAGGTTCAAGTTCGCAAGGATAGAGCCATGATAAGACTCTAGATGGACGTTATCCCCTTCATTAGGCTCCGGTGGTAGCGCATCGTCGGATTGCGTGAACGCTGGCATGTTCGGATCGACGGACCACAAGCCCATGATGGATTGCTTGACCTCCTTCCGATAGATGTGATGGATACGGGGAGTTTTACAAGATTCGGGGAACGAACTAGCAAGGGGGGTCTGCTCTCCCGAGGGAGGGAAGTATGGGGGCGGGTTGCCCGACGAAGAGTAGCGAGGTCCCGTTTCATAGATTGTCTGCGTCAGTTGACCAGCGCTTGATCCAATATTGGAGGTAGGCGTCGTTTTGGTGAGAGGGAAAGGCATCGGAGGGGGAAAAGGAGAGGTAATAAAGTGATCAGAATACCATTCAGCTGAGTTTTTAGAGACGGACAATCAAGAATTTGTCCCGTCATCTAACTTTCTTGCACGGTACCACGAAAGAATCCTTGTTGCCATGTCACTGTACAGCATGCAAAAAACTCGAAGAAGGGCGGGCACAGCCTTTGGGTGCCTGCGGTTGCGTGAGGATCGGCCGGTATATTGCCTGCAGATCACATCGCACCGGCCCGTTGGATATCTTTAAAACACTTTTCGGCCTACCCAAAGTAGAAACCTATCGAGCCCTTTTAATGGAAGAAAGAGAGGTTGCGATTATTCATGGCGGCAAGATATGACGCACTATCGGCGTCTAAGTTGTCGTGGCCCTGAACCGATCCTGAACAAATTATGAATGATCCCGCCTCCCGCTACGAGGTCTGATGAGATGCGCAGTAGCGAAGAAGGCTAGTAGAGATTATACAAGTACACATTTACATCACATGATCGACCCATCCTTTCAAACTACCCAGAGCCGGGATCTCAACGACCTTTCTAACGAAACCCTTGAAACCCCCCTTGCTGGAGCCACCCTCAACGGTCTCAGGCACCTCGTCTATGTACTCAATTCGGATATTGCCATCCCTCGAACTCAATATCAGCTCATCGCCGGCCCAAGCCTCGGTGTTGTCCCCGATATCAGCGTATCCCGATGTTTCCAAAGAGCCAATGAATCCCTTGCCGTTCTTGCCTGAGCGGCTGAAGTGGGCAAGACGCCTCTCAACTCCCGCGGAGAGCTTGAGGGAACCGTCCTTGAGCATGAACGAGATGGGCCCTTCGAAGTCGGATGGGATTTGAGCGGTGACGCTACCATCCTGAGCGTGCATCTTAAGCTTGAAGCGTTGATTTTGACGGGACAGCTAAGAGCAGGGGTGGAACCGTAGAGTTAACAAACGATTCCTCAACAAGATATATCATCATCATTGATCTGGCTCACAATCGACATCTTCACATGGCCATCCTTAGACGATGCAAATAGGAAGGACTTCGTCGGCTTGTCACTAACCAGCCTCACCCTGCCTGCGACGTGGCCATCCTGCGCAGTATCCGTCAATAGACGCCCTCCTTTCCATAGAAAGGATGTACTATTACCTGCGAGTGAAGTCGAAGATTGGCCCGCTCTTCACCCTCCTTCAGCTCGGCTAAGAGTGATGGAGGCACAGTGACGGTGGGATCAATGGTCCATTCTCCCTTGATGTGGCCATCCCGTTCGTGAACGTAAATATAGTTGACACGAGGTCCGGTGACAAAAGCATCATTCGCTGACCCTGTGGCATCATTATATGAGGGTGGGCCTTGTCCCTTCTCTGGCACTGCACTAGATTCCGAGTGGTCGTATTCGCTAGTTGCCAGATCGCTTCCGGAAACGGTGGTAGCATTCTTAGAGTCGGGTGGGAAGATCATGGTGATGGGACGGTCTCGTTAGGTAGAGATGAGAGTGGATTACCAACCACCTCCTAAGCGATTTCTTTTAAGATGTCAGATGGCTGCGCCGTGAGTCGTAAGCTACAGCCTGCAGCCTGCGCGCACAGCTTATCTTGTTCGGAGAACCTTAAGTCCTCTAAGACGCGCAGGTAGTCATGCCGTGACATGTAACGGCGAACACGATGTGGGAAAGCTATTGACGCTGCGCAACGCATGCATTGTAGTTTACACCTAGCTACTTTCGCTCATTACGGTAACGGTCCAAGTCGGCCTTTGTGAAAAGCCCGACCACGGGGCGAGCCACGTAAGGTTCATCGATCGACTTGATTTCCTCTTCAGTGAGCTTCAGATGAACACCGGCTATCCAGAGGAAACACGGAGACTTCGAGGTCAATGGAAGGGGCTAGGACTGGACTCGAAATTACAACGTACCAACGAGATCCTTCAATTTGTCCATGCTTGTCGTGCCGACGATAGGGGCGGTCATGAATGGCTTGGACAGCGACCAGGCAAGGGCAACTTGGGCCATGCTAACATTTCGAGCCTTTGCGATCTCAGCAATCCTACGGTTGATTTCGCCGTTCAGTTCTAAGAAGCAAAAGAAAAGGGGGCAATGACACTTACTTGGCATTAATGACCGCTAAAAACTCGGTCCGTTCATGGTTTCCAACGACAACCGATTGCCAGCTGACAAGAAGAATATTCAACAATTATGAGTAAAATGGATACGATAGTTACTCACAAGTCCGTCTTCCCGCGATCTGTTTGCTCAGTAACAGGTCTCGTCAAGAAACCACGAGCCAACGGCGACCAAGGTATCATGCCAACTCCAAGATCTTCGGGTCGGCCCCAAAGATAGATATGTTATTCGATGATATACAATAACTGCTTGCTCCCACTTACCCTCAAGAAGTGGGACCATCTCTCTTTCCTCCTCGCGGTAAATCGCGTTATGATAGTTCTGCATGGATATAAACTCAGTCAGGCCATGCGTCTTCGCGTAGTTCTGCATCTTTTGGACTATGAACGGATAATGATCAGTGGTCACCATCGAAGGACATTCATATGAAACCGTAGCTCACATTCCCAGGCGTGGCAAGACGACATTCCGATGTACCGGACGTAGCCGGCTTGAACGATGTCATGAAGGGCTTGCATTGTCTCTTCAATCGGTGTCTCGTAATCAAAGCGATGGCCTATGACGGATTCCATAAATCAGCCTTCCTAGACATCAATCAAGATTGAGAGTGAGTCTCACATTGGAATAAATCAACATAATCTAGCTGAAGTCGCTCCAGAGAGCCCTTGATGGCCGCAAAGATATGCTAAAGGGGCGAATCAATATATTTATCAAAGCTACGCTTTTTCCATTCATCCAATAACTCACCTTGCGACTGAGGCCGCGTTGGTTCACATATCGATTCCGATCGAGCTCGTCAGGACTCTGGGCGGCAATCGGAGGGCCCTGCGGATCTCGATTGATCGTGGAGAATGCTTTCGTCATGACGACGATCTCGTCTCGAGGGAGGTTGTGCTGCTTGATGGCCTTGCCGAGGATGACCTCTGAAAGACCGTTGCTGTATAGGTCGGCAGTATCGAACGCGTTGATACCTAGATCATAAGCCTGCTTGATCTGTTTGATGCCTGCGGATAATGCATCAGCGCCATGTCAGTCACTGGGTTGAGTCGCAACATGTATCAAGGCCGTCAAGATACTCGCCTTCCTCTTCGCCGAGGACCCAAGGTTGCCAATTCGGGCTACCATAGCTCATGCATCCTCTAATGCAGGTTCAAGCAACAACAGTTAGACGCGACGTAGAGCTATAACGTTGACGAAGGACTTTACAAAATAAGCCTAGACACCTTAAGTCCTGACTTTCCAAGTCGGACGTAGGGCATGTCCGTCTGCGAGGGTGATTGGGTCATGGATTGGATTGGATTGTGATTTTTTTTAGAACAGAGGTGGGATGCGGATGTAGCTGTCGAAACGAAACGCTTGGGGCGTCAATATTTATAGGTTGGCCAAGCATCATATTGGAAGGACATAGCTCTAGACCAGTGCTCCCTAGGTCGGCAGGATTGGCGTTGCGAATGAGGAAAAGGCTTGCGTTGGCCTCAACCTCCACTCCGGCATGGACTGGCGCATACTTACGATGGCGGCAGAGATTAAACTCCCACCGGAACCAACCTCGTGACGTTAAGGGCACCCACTTCTGAGCTGCTGGGAATGAGAGGCGTAGGCAGTATCGAACAAGACCGAGTGTCTGAATGCAACGATTCGCTGGTATTGGCGAAAACCACTGAACCACAGTGAAGCTGTGACCACAAAGATATATGGTGGCTTTTATCATGCTCATCGTTCGCCATACCGGGGGCTCCTTGGATCCAGCATCGAACAGCAACGGTGCGGGACAGGGATACCTCCCACGAACCTCCACCTTTGATTGCCTCCACATCAATCGGCCTCCACATCGATCAGCCTCCACATCGACCATACTTCTCAGTCCAGTTGTGGTAGTGTTGCCGCAAGCCAAACCGTGCCTGGGCTTGCGCTGTGTGAACCCAACGACCAAGGCAGCTATCGATTTCCGGCTTTCGGGAGTCGCTAGTACTGTAGAATACTATGCCAAAAGTAATTCGTGCCGGTTCATTAGTTGAAGTGGTGAGGGTTAGAGCGCGAATCATACGAGGCAAGCCCAGACACGACTTGGCTTGCGGCAACGTGGTACACGAGACGCTTCTCCGTAAAAATTTGAGCGAACCGCCCTCAAGGGTGAATGCGACAGGTCCTTTTGGCACCAACAGAGGCGTGGATGCATACTGTAACTGGGCCGAACATTGGCGTGGGAAAGCGATCGGAACCTACACACAGGACGAGCCACGTAAGGTTCTCTTCAGAAAGCTTCGTATGCATGTCGGTTACTCAGATGGAAGAACAGGAACCATAGTGTTCGAATCCTTAGAGTGAATCTTATGGGATGAGAGATGGTACCATACAAGGTCAGGGGTTGCGTTCGAATATAATACTACAAAGAAGTGGACAGTGTACAATGATGGATTACGGTCATATCTTCTCAAAATGTCCAGCTCTTCTTGACAGCCATGACAGCACTCCTTATGCCAGCATCTCTACAGACGGGGCCAAGCACTGGCGCGACTTAAGACGATCCCATAAACCTCCTCATGAAACTGAAAGGCCCCCCACCCGACTCAGAATCAACCCTGACAACGGTGGGCTCTTCAGCAAACTCCACCCGAACACTGCCATTCTGAGCGCTCAGTTCCAGCTCATCGCCGTTCCACGCCTCCTCATCGTCCCCGATATCCGCGTATCCCGACGTCTCCCAAGAACCGATGAACGCCTTGCCACGCCTATCCGCCCGGTTGTAATGCGCGAGACGCCTCTCCACGGCCTCTGAGAATGTGAACGAACCGTGTCCGAAGGTGAATGTGACGGGTCCTTCGAAGTCTGATGGGATCTGAACTAGAAGGCGCCCATTTTGGGAACCCATCTGAAGTTTAAAAGAATTGTTTCCTCGAGGAAGCTATGCAAAAGGAATCCGAGGTGAGCAGATATCCCTGAGAGCATGGATAATCGGTATTGATGAACTCACAACTTTCATCGTGACGGAACCGTTTTGGGATGAAGCATGGAGAAAGGATTTAGTAGGCTGATCGCTGACTAGCCTCACCACCCCAGAAACCGAGCCGTTCTGAGCTCCCTGTTAGTTCATCCTGAGAGACACATCAGCAAGATCGTTTTTCTCTCACCTGAGAGTGAAGACGAAGGTTGACCCGCTCTTCTCCCTTGTCCAACTCGGCCAAGAGCGAAGCGGGCACTTTAATTCTGGGATCGATACTCCATTCTCCCCTGACACTACTATTCCGTTCCTTAATGCAGATATAGTTGACTCGTGGTCTGGTATCCACCGATGGACTGGGCGCTGGTACAGAGCGCCTGCCGTCAGTCGCGTCGTCGTACGAAGGGGGACCCTGTCCCTTTTCGGGCGTGGGGTAC
Organism: Tulasnella sp. JGI-2019a; assembly: GCA_019633535.1. NCBI lineage: Eukaryota > Fungi > Basidiomycota > Agaricomycetes > Cantharellales > Tulasnellaceae > Tulasnella sp. JGI-2019a. The sequence continues at coordinate 14,069 of WSUE01000305.1, forward strand.
GATTTTGAGGAGTCAAATTCGCTGGGTGATATGTCGCTCTCGGAGGTGATGGAGCCAGAATCAGTTGTTGAGGAGTATTGGGATGGGACGATCATGATGGATCCAGTTGGGTGTTAGGTGGTGGAAGAAGTCAGGTGTATTATAAGCAGTGTTCGCGCCTCGTGTCCCGCTGCGCCGCAATCGGGACAGTTTCGCTGCGGCATCTTATCTACCTTGGCATGACCAACCAGGAACGTGTAATGGCGGCAACTGCCGGACGGGGTCTTATACAGCACTGACGTCAGAGGTACAAAACATAGACCACACAACCATCCTTTTCTGAGAGCGGAAATGTACATGACGTGGGACCATCGAGCACTTGTTCTTCACGACTGGCCTGAACCTTGGCCACGAACGTCTTGGGCCCTTGGAAGTCTGGGGAATTTGGGCAGTGACGATCAGAGTGTGCTTTCAGATGAAGCGTTAGTTATGTCGGATGGCTATAGAAAAAGCGTCACTAAAACACCCCCAATATAGTAGAGCAGTTCTTTAAGCCGATCCCATCAACCTCTTCATGAAATCGAAAGGTCCCCCACTTGGCCTAGAATCAGCCCCGACAACGCTGGGCTCTTCCGCAAACTCCACCTGAACGCTGCCATTATGAGCGCTCAATTCTAGCTCATCGCCGTTCCACGCGTCCCCGGTGTTCGCGTATCCCGACGTCTCCCGAGAACCGATGAACGCCTTGCCACGTTTATCCGTCGGGTTGTAGCTCGCGAGACGCCTTTCCACAGCCTTGGAGAATGTGAGCGAACCGTTCCCGAGGGTGAATGTGACGGGTCCCTCGAAATCTGATGGAATCTGAGCCAGCAGGCAGCCGTTGTGGGTATCCATCTTGAGCTGGAAGGAATTATTTCCTCGGGAAAGCTAGGTAGAAGGAATTCGAGATGAGCAGATATCTCTGGGAGCATGGCTAAATCGGTGTTGATGTATTCACAACTGTCATCGTGGCGGAACCGTTTTGAGTTGAGGCGTGGAGAAAGGACTTGGTGGGCTGATCGCTGACCAGCCTCACAACCCCAGAAACCGAGCCGTTCTGAGATACGGTATAGTTCTGTTAGTTCGTCCTGAGGAACCTCATAAGAAAGATCGTGTTTTTATCACCTGAGAGAGAAGACGAAGGTTGACCCGTTCTTCTCCCTTCAATTGCGAAGTGGGCACATTAATCCTGGGATCCATATTCCATTCTCCCTTGACACTGTTGTTCTGCCCGTTGATACAGATATAATTGACTCGGGGTCTGGTGTCCACCGATGGACTTGGCGCTGGTACAGGACATCTGGGGCCAGTCGCGTCGTCGTACGAAGGTGGACTCTGTTCCTTTTCGGTTGAGGCATGCGATTTTGGGGAGCTAAATTCGCTAAGTGTGACGTCGCTCTCGGACGTGATTGAGCCATATGCAGTTGTGGGAGAGTATTGGGGCTGGACGATCATGATGGTGAAGGCGAGATCTTGGATGTTGGGCGGTGGGCGAAGTCAGGTGTATTATAGGCAGTGTCGAGCTTCATGTCCTGCTGCGCCGCAATCGGGCAGTTCAGCTGCGGCATCTCATCTACTGGAAGAAGCCTTGGCATGACTCACGAAGCAGGAGCATGGAACGGCGGCAACAGCCAGAATACTCTTAACATCATTGGTACATACATATTATATATTCGAACTGCAAGAACGGAAATTGATACGTCTGTACATGAAATAGAACCATTGAGCACTCGCGCTTCACGATTGGCCTGAATCACTACCCATGAATGGTCGTCCCGAAAACCTCTTCATCGCGTACTTGAACGCTCCTCCAATCGGTCCTGCATCAGCGATCTCCTTTCGCACCTTGGAGAACTCTGACGGCTCATCGGCGTACTCTATCCTGATGCTACCGCCCTCCGAAGACAACACCAACTCATCTCCAGCCCAATCCTCTCCACCGCCCGCCCCTATGTCGGCATTTCCAGAGGCTTCCCACGAACCGATGAATGCTTTACCAGCGTTGTCGGAGCGCGTTAGATGAGCGAGTCTTTTCTCCACGCGGTCCGAGAACTTCAGTGAACCGTTCTTGGTCATGAACGTCACAGGTCCTTGAAAGTCTGGGGGTATCCGGGCTGTGACGCTCCCATTTTGAGAGTGCGCTTTCAGATAGAAGCGTTGGTTATGTCGGACTGGCTATAAAGAGAAACCCGTCACTTTCATCGGCGAAAACATTCCAATATCGCAGAGCAGTTAACACTCACGAATTTCATGGTGACGGAGCCATTTTGTGACGACGCGTAGATGAAGGATTTGGAGGGTAGGTCGCTGATCAACCTGATTTTACCCGCCACCGAGCCGTTTTTCGAATGGAGGGCCAGGTTAACTCTTTCCTCTCCCTCTTGCATCCCAGCCATCAACGATGCAGGAACGCGAACGTTAGGATCGATGGTCCATTCACCCTTGACGCTGTTCGTTTGTTCCTTGATACATATATGGTTGACACGGAGAGAAGGGAATGTAGTCACTTGGGGTTCCTGTATCGGGCTACCTGGGACGGAGGCATCGGAGTGTGTCGCGACGTTGTACGAGGGTAAACCCTGTCCTCCAAATACTGAGGGGCCTCCTCCAGCGCATTCCTCGGGTACACGGCTGGTCTCCAAGAACGTGGAATCGGACTTGGCTTTTGGGCATTCGGAGGGGGAGCTCATGTTGAGATTTGTGACGGGGTTATATTAATGGGTGTATGGTATGTGGGATGAGGTGCGACGATGTGAGAGCACTATATAGACGTCGAGGTGGAGCGGCTGCGCCGCAAGTTCAAGCTGCGTATTAAGAAGACGCAGTTGAGGCGCCGACACGACGACCGAGATGCACTTAAGCCTAAGATAAATGGTCGACAGTTGCTGTACAGCCTTGAACAGTCCAACCGTAGTAGAGGTACGAAAAATTATTTCATGTTTACTATCACAGCGGATTCTATAAAATAGAAATACATGGAGGAATTCAAGAAAAATAGAAGGAATGTCGAATGTCTAGAGAGATACAGGTAATGATCGATGGGCATATTCAAACCAGGAAGAGAAGAGGGGAGGGAAGAAAAAGAAAAAAGAAGAGTTCAATAACATCCAACCAGCCGACTCAAGAGCCCCTGTGGAGGCTTGATCTCCTCGCGCGGTTCATCTGTATAACACACGCGAAGCAGCCCCCGTTTCGCGCTCACGACCAATTCGTCCCCATTCCAGTGGTCATATCGACCATCTTTCCCTTTAGGACCATTGCCGAATTTGGACCAATCGCCGACGAATGCGGTACCTTGCGTGTTATCGCGACCGAACAGTGTAAGTTGTGGGAGAAGCCCTTCGGAGAAATGTGGAGGGATCTTCGTGTATTTGAAGGTGATGGGACCTTCAAAGTCCCGAGGGATGTATACCGTGACGTGACTGCGTTTTGACACCGCCGTCAAGTGGAAACGTTGGTTCGTGCGAGATGTCTGATTGAGAGAGAGAGAGAGAGGGATGGTTAGTCATCGTTGTGGGAATTTTTCATCTTTTTGGTTTGATGACGTACGATCTCAACGGTGACCGGCCCCTGCTTCGACTGTGCCGAGAGGAACGATTTCGTAGGTTCCCTGCCACCCGCAAGCGTCAAAGTTGCATGCACTTGCTTTTGATGGGAATAAAAATTCAAGTTGTCCAACTTCTTTTTCTTATTCTTGACTTGGGGTAATAATCCCTGTGGGACGTGCATACTGGGATCGACAGTCCAGGAGCCTTTGATCGGTGCGCGGTTCTCCGATATATAGAGATGATTAGCGCGCATGGGGTGGATGGTGTCGATGGTGGAAGCGCTGTGACCATTGTGGGTGTACGCTGGAGGGAGAAGGAAGCTGGATGAAGGACTGGATGGGGAAGAGCTAGCTGAGCTGGATGAGCTACCGGTGCTAGAGTTGCTAATGGCTCTTTTGGTGGGAGTGAGGAGATAGTTTCTGGGAGGAAGAGGAGGCAGGTTCGGGGATTTCTCAAAATTGGAAGGGAGCGCGAGCATGTTGGGCGAGCTGGATGAGTAGGATGAAGAAGCGAGAGTCGAGGGAGTCAGAATCATGATGTGGATGTGGAATGTGGATGTGGATGTGGATGTGGAATGAGAAAACCAGTGCAGGTTATCAACGTCCTTAAAGGCACGGCATGCGGAAGGAGGCCGGAGACGACTGCGTCGAGCTGCGGTAGACCTGTGCACAGCCATTGATGTGAGAATGGCACGTTGCCCTGAACATTATGAAATGACGGCAGGGCGGATCGTTATCGTTGATGTGAAGGTTGATTAAACAGCAACTTTGGCGACATCACGGGCGGTTGGCGTCGCTTGCAAAAAAAAAATTGCTGCTTGGACTGGTGGGCTGTGCTTGGCATCCCAGATAAGATAAGATTGCATTTTAGGCGCTTCAACTTTTTAACATCATGCCCTCCTCTCGAGGCTCGTCTGAATAGCAGATCATGGCCGCCCCGTGCTTCGTCGCCACCACAAGCTCATCCCCATTCCAATGCTCATATCTGCCAATCTTATCTTTGCACCCGTTTCCAAACTTGGACAGATCGCCAACGAAAGCGATGCCTTGAGTGTTGTCGCGGCCGATGAGCGTCATTCGAGGCTGCAGCTCTTCGGAAAACTGTGGGGGGATTTTCTTGTATCTGAACGATATGGGGCCTTCGAAGTCGCGCGGGAGGTAGACCGTCACCGATCCGTGTTTGGAAGTAGCGGAAAGGTGAAATCGTTGATTTGTGCGGGTCCCCTGATTGAATTCGGTCATTTAGCCTCATCTCTCTTATGTTTTAATGTCATGCAGAAGGAATTTTTCACGTACAATGTCAACGGTGATAGGTCCATGATGTGTCTCCATTGTGAGGAAGGACTTTGTAGGCGACTCGCTCGCAAGTGTCAACTGCGCCCTAATCTGTTTGTGGCGACTATACAAGTTTAGGTTATCCATCCTTTTTTTGAGCTTGACATCCGTCAGTAAGCCGAGGGGGACATGCATCCCCGGGTCGACTATCCAAGCACCTATGATCGGCTGGTGTTTCTCGTGGATATGTAAGATATTGACCCGCATGGTAGTTCCCCAGTCAATCGATGAAGGTTTTTTGGTGCTGGAAGTGGAGGCATTGGTGTTAGAAGCGTATGCAGGAGGTGAGCTGCTCGGAGAAGCAACTGGGAAGGAGGGATGATCTTGGTTGTGTGTGTAGAATGTGCCAGTCTCGTCGACCACTCCTTTTGCTGAAGACAGGGAGTAACTCCCGGTCGTTGACGTGCTCTTTGTGTCGATTAAGGAGGAGTGCATGAATGAGCTTAGTAGGGGACACGGGAGGGATGGTGAGCAACGAGGGAAGTGAGTAGTGGGCGAAGATAAAGGAAATCGAGCAGGGCTGCGACAATGCTGTGCATCGAGGGAAGCCAAGGTTAATGCGCAGCGCAGCACTCTTCTAGCAGCAAAGAGCAGTCGCAAACAGGCTAACGCCCTAAACGTCGGTGTGAAATGGAAGGATCCGCAGAACGCTACGCAGCAGTAACGCTAGATCGCAATGGGCAAAAGGTCTGCGAGATATCAGATATGGACAATGGGCAAAGATCTTTCCGCATCTCGCAAGAAAGTGGAAACGTAATGCATTAAAATTGTTTGATGTAGATTATGATAACACGGCTGGGATAAACGTGATAAAGGGTAGCTGACTTATTATTGTGCAGTCTCTGAGCAACCCAGGTAAAAATGCATCCTGGTTATACTTTTGCGTTCTGATTCTAAAAAGTCCCTACAAGGCATTGGCTTCGGTGATGGGTTTCACTGCGCCATCTTTACCATAAACCATCCCTTCCCAGCTGTGAATCCGTTTCGGGTGGCGAACATCCAGATCCCATCAACATGGTAACTGGCCTTTGTCGTTCGTGGCGTACATTCGAATCGTTCTCAGTCAGTTCGTACTCGTTTTGCGTAGAGCACAATGCGTTTATTTCGTAAACTTGCGTTGAGTCTTCAATTCGAGATGGGAAAAGAGAGGTCAAACGAAGCCTAAAACATCCTTCCGTGCTGGTTAAGCGATCGGTCCTTCGTACACTTTGTTTATCTAACCATCGTATTGTATTACCGGTTATTTCCGACCTGAGGAATACGAGAACGAGATGAGTGAGTGTGATTAACATCCTAGATCGGCTTGCGCGTTATGACTCGCATTGTACGGGCCTACTTCCCGGCAGATAACACGGCGCTCTCCGATTGATTTGATTGTGCTGCACTCTTCATCATCTCAATGTCTCCTACTTCCAATCCTCAACGTTCATGGTTTATATGAGGGAATTGCGCCCAGGCGTCTCTATCTCCTCGATCTTCAGAGAAGCAGAGGCCTTGAACGAGCTTCCCGTCCTGGTCTATGACGTCCTCGACGGGCATAAGGGCATTAATTGAGCGCCAGAGACGTTGCACCTATCCAATTTACAATACGTAAGACTGGAGTTCTTCAAAATAACAACTGGTGCCATATGGCACGACTCACGACTTCCGAGCCAGTTCGCTTCCAATCTAAGCCTTCTTTTCTCATATCAGGGAAAGTAGACTGCTCCCAATGGTTGAGCCCGACGTGGTCTGCCTCATCGTTCCAGAAGACCTAGAGGAAGAGTTGATGTGTGACTACTGGGTGTCAAGTAGGGGGAAAAGAGTCTTGCGCTTTACTCACATTCTTCGTGAGGTCGGGATTTGTGTGCAAGACGCCCCATTTTCGAACCTTATGGAGAAGATAATCCAGTAGCACCGTATGAGTCTTCAGGACGAACGTCCTACATTTCTCTTCCTCATGTTGCCGGTCTTAAAAAAAACCGATACCGTCAGGGGTGCAGATCAACAAGTAAGAAGACGCTGAGCTGAAATTACTCACTGACTCCTGCACGAGGTTTGATATGCAACCCCCCTGATCCAAAGACCCTCTGCCACGCACTTGTTTCCCTGATGAGCTTCCCTCGCGCCGTTATAATGAAGAACCATTCCCGTCCGTCTACCACACACTCATATAACACTTGATTGAGCTGCTCCATCATACGTTCAGTTACGTCTCATTTGCGATGGTTAACTGTCAACATCCAATGCACACACCTTTTTCAGTGCCGCATATTCCAAGTCCCATGTCTTGATAACGGTCTGACCGTCTTTAGCTAGCTCGTAGTCTGTCTCCGATAGCGAGCCTTCGGATCCTGTGACCCAGACTGCCCATATTGCGTTGCCATTACGATCTATATAACTAGGGTATGTCAAATATTCACACCGCCTCGGGTTGTCCAATGTTGATAGATAAGTAACCTTATGAAACGAGATAAGTGAGATACGAGGACGAGAAGATGTCTTATTACTCTAAGACTAAGAGAGAGAAGGGGGAAACGTACCAGTTGCCCTGTGTGCTGTAGTTGGATGTTATTAACTTTGATGTTTGAATGAGGTAGCTGGATGGAAGGAAGGTCTGGACACGCCCCTCTGGCATGCAAAGTCCTGGAATGAAGAGTAGAGTTAACTGGTCCAGCTCGAGTAGAGAGTGCTATGCTCGCAATGGTGGTTGTAGCCAACAGGAAACTATAAGTGGGGGCGAGCATGAGGGACGGTTGGTTCGACTTGGGAGTGTAAAATTGCTTGATACGTGCGATAAAAACGCTAAAGATTCGTAGCGAGCGTTAAGCTGTTACGTTGATAGTATTGCAAACCCATACAACTTCAACGTCAGTCGGTAATCCAGCCGATGGTTGGCAGCCGAGAATGGGTTAAGATCCTGTTCCCACGCTGCTATTCTATGTCCGTCCCGTGAACTGATCGTCAACGATGACGACACCTGGAACTGCTTGGACTATCAAAGACGCCGTAGATAGTGGGGACTCGGTAAGGCCTCTCCTTCTATCCCTAGAAGTTCACTCAGGTGGCATAAAAAGAACAGGGAGCAGCCGTGGCAGTCCTCTGTCTGTCCGCCATAACAGCTCATGAACTCCAGGCATTCAACGCGGGTGTTGTCTCTTTACTCGAACTACCTGTACCCGTTGTAAGCAGTACCCTGCATTGATGACTCAAATCAGCGCCCAACAAGCGTATTTTGACAATGTAGAATGCTCTCGAACATAGCGCGCTTCAACTCATTCCCGATGCTCTTATGGGCCGATTCCTACTAGACGAGGATGTGGTACAGCTACTCGGTCTCTTAGGGAAGCATGGAAACCCGAAAGAGGTCCTTATGGCCGCAGATGAGAGCCTCGAGATGATCATCCAAGCGTTTGATGAGACGGAGGATGAAGACTCGAGGACGCATACGGCGGCCGTCAAGTTGAAGATCATCATTGACATATATGGGGATGGTGCGTCATTTTCTCCTACGTTATTCCAACTTTTACCATCCCTCTAATCTTCAACGGCGATCTTGAGCTAGGTTTGCCTCGGCTTCCTCTGGGCAAGAAATTCACACCCGAGGACACCGTCAACCCGATCTTACGCCACATAATGCGCGCATTCACGGAAATAGTTCCCGCGATGTCCCAGACTGATACTCAAGTGGTCTTAGGAAGCGCCCTAATATTCATTCGGGTGTGCTATGACTGGTGTGTAGCGAGGCAAGTTGATTCCGGCATTGCCGCCTCGAAGGTAAGCCCACCCGGTCTCCTGACGCATTAACTTATTATAACCTTATGCTAGCCACGTTCTCTCTATGATAGATCTTCCTGACTGAGGGCCTTCATGTGATCGTATCCGCATCATCCGCTCACATTGGCGCTTTCCTCGGTCTAACCACATGGGCGGAATGCTTCCCAAACCTCATAATCCCGAGTCGAAAAGTCAATACAGAGGAAGGTGGTCAACCGGGTCGAGTCCTGGGACAGGAGGCGCTGGTCAGTCGCCTGTCGACGAGTTAGAGAGCACGATTGACCTAACTGAAGGAACCAATGTCACTACAAGTCAATATCAACTCTTCTTGGAGGCACAGGAGAATCGAGGCTTCAGCTGACCCGCTCCAAGAACGCGCACGACGCGATCGCTTCGCTCGTCTTCCTCGCACATGATTCCGTGGTGGCCTCGTCAGCCTCCATACCGTCCTTAATAGTCTCTTTTCCTGCTGTCCTGATGGCGTTGACTAAAGGTAGAGCAACGGACGAGGCGATGTCTTGGATCCTCCGCTGCCTCCGGCCTAGTACAGGAACTATCATTTCAGAGACGGCGCTACCAGAAGAGATCGTACTCCCGCTCACTTCGGTGAGTTCTTGGAGCTAATGGTTGACTATGACGGGAAAGGAATTGATAACTCTTGATGAATTTTGCCCATTAGATCTTGGTGTCCATCGCGTCCCTCCATCCCTCAGCTCCCATCCGCCAAATGACACTGTCGATCCTAACCCTCGTAGTCGCTCGCGCCAATTCAGATACCATACGATTACAGTTGTTGGACGAACTTTGCAATGAGTGTCCATATCCACAGATGCGGGTTGCGGCAATTGGGTTGGCAAAGAAAAGCATTCTAGAAGCGTTACAAAGCGAACAAACTGTAAGTCTCTCCTTTGGATCATTATAAAATCAGTTGGGATAGTGATCGTTGTTACTCTCCAGTCATCTCTATTGGCATCACCCGAAGTCCTACCTATGGTCCTCAAGATCCTGACGCCGAATCCACCGGATCTATTCACGTCTCCGTCCACCACGCCCGAGATGTTCTTAGAGAGTCACGAACCTGGTCGGCTGGTGGAAGCATTAGGACTGTTCTACGTCTTGAATCAGAGGGATACATCAAACCAAGTGAGTCGAAATTGGTTGTGGGCACTCCATCATAAGAATGTTGAGCCTTCCCCCCTGGAATCGATTCAGACACGGATTCGGGACGTTGAGACGAGGCGATCGGTGCATACGACATTGCTCTTCCCATTGAAGGAGTTCTTATCGCGGATGCAAGTGGATGAGACGAGTGGGGAACGTACGTTGAACCATTTTTTTAATGCCTTTCACTCTCCTGACGGCGTATTACTTGGATTATACAGTTGTTGGGCCACAGATGGGTCTCTTCGCATTGGAGATGGCGCTTGATAGGGTGGAGGTGGTTGTTGTTTCAGGGCAACACCTGTAACATAGTAACGAAAGTATAACATGCACTGATAGATGATTCTGGCCTCTGCATGTCCGACAAGCCCTTGAGTTCCGCCAGGGGATTCAAGGTGTTGGCAGGTTTCACAATTCATAGGGTACTTCCCTAACCTGCCATCTACGTATGCCACAGAAGTGTCATAGTCAACACGCTAAGCCTTGTGCGTCCTGTGAATATTAGTTTCCATGGGAGGGACGAAAGTTGCGCAGTAGGCTATATCCGCAGAATCGATGTGTGTATTAATACAGTAGATTCGCCGACTTGACACAGGTGAAGGTATTTAGAATAAAGTAGACAGGGTATATGAATATGGGGGGAAACTAGCAGTCAGAAGGAAGCCTAATAGGTCGCCCGGTTGCGACGACTGAACATTCCACCTCTCCTGGTAGAAGTGGTTGTTGTTCCGCGTGATCTCCGGCGGCTACCGCATCGGCAGCAGATGATATCGATGAGGAAGTTCCATATGGCGACGAGTACCTAGTAATAATATAAACAGTCAGGGACCTATTCACCTCGGACAGTTGGGAACGGAAACTCACTGCAGTGATGCCACCAATGATTGCGAGTAGCACATTTGTGATGGCTTGGATGACTGCCATAATCGCTCCACCAATAGCTGAGAAGACAGAGCCCTAAAGGAACAGAGACGATGATTAGATATTGCTGGTCAAGATTAGAACTAGGCGTTTGATGATGTGCCTCACCATTTCGATTAAGAGTTTAGTAGGAAAAGTTTGGGGATTGGTTTTGGGAAAGGTTGGGAGATTGGAGCTGTAGTTGTAGTTGTGAGGGATGTAGGTGTGTTTGATAGTGAAAAAGATAGCGGTTCTTCCTACCCAAGCTTTATAGCTCACCTTTCTGCCAAGGACGTCATCGCGGCGATACGGTGGTCATAGTTTGCGGTCTTGGCCCCACATTAAAGAAGTAATAAGGGGGCTCCAACGTCATCCACGCGAACAGGAGGCGACAATGAGGCGCGGGGAATTAGGTCTAGAATGATAACAACTGACGTCATAGTCCCTGATCAATGCAAGGTCCCCGCGTTGGCCCCTATCTGATGTCTTCTCAAGGGGTAGAAGGTCCCCGAACTCGCCTCGGCCTGTGAGTATATGTTTTCCCATGTAAACCGTAACTTTCATCTCAACTACCACCTGCCAACCCCGAGAATATGAAGGTAGCCGTCGTAGGCTCAGGAGTCGCCGGTCTTGCTGCCACCTGGGTCAGTACGTCGTCTCCGCATCTCACGGATGGCCTGACTGAGTATTGGCATCATAGCTCTTGAACGAGTATAGCGACCATGAAGTACATCTCTACGAGGCGGACGATAGGGTTGGAGGGCATGCGGATACCGTCTTGTTCGAGCGCCCGGGGAAGGAACCTGTAGCCGTTGACCGGTAGGTATGTCTGTCCTGCGCCACCGGCGTCCCCTTCACTGACTGGATTCTTTCTGGCTATCATCGCCTTTAGATGCTTCGTGAGCACTTTAATCATTCTCAACTTCATTAGCTGGCACTGATGACATGGTGATAGTCCGTATTCAACCTATCAACCTATCCCAACTTCACCCAGTTCCTTCGGCTATGTCAAATCCCCATGCACGGCACGGCCATGTCCTTTAGCTTCTCCAGAGACCACGGCGCTTTGGAATGGTCTGGTAGAGCGGCGTGGGCGCTCTTCTGTCAACCGTCCAATCTCTTCAGACCAGGCATGTGGAGGATGGTCTGGGACATCATCCGATTCAACGCTCTGGCCAGCAGGGCAGTGCGGAAGCCGAGGGAGATAGGTTCGATGAACTTGGGTGAATGGTTGAGGAGGCACTCCTTCTCCGACGAATTCATCAATGACTACATTCTGGTGCGTGCCTGATTTAATCTCGGTGTTCTATGCCCATTGATAGTGGAAATTGAATTGAAATTCCTCTGACAATAGCCGATAACTGCGTCTATATGTGAGTCTAGTCGAGGCTCGGTTTTGCTCACCGGCCGAAGGCGTGATCAGCTGTCTTACCTGGACTGTTCTTTCCTTTCGCTCGGATGTTTAGGGTCCACACCACCGGACACCTGTGCGCTCGAGTTCCCTGCGCACACCCACTTCCGATTCATGCATAACCACCATTTCCTTCAATTGACCGGTAAACCACCATGGATGAGCATTAAAGGAGGCAGGTCAGTCTTTGCTTCTTCCAGTTTCGGCTTTCAAACATATTACTAGCACTTACCACGTTCATGGTTTTCCACTGAAATCAAATTGAATAGCCAACTATACGTGGATCGCATCATTTTACGGGTTCCAGCAGACCGGATCCATTTATCCACTCCGATCCATTCGGTGTCATCGTCACTTGATGGTGGAGGCAAGAAATTACTTACGACTGCCTCTGGAGAGACGGGCGAATTCGATCATGTGGTATTGGCGACGCATACCGATATATCTTTGAGGATTCTTCAGAACGGGACGGACGGTGCGACGGAGTTGGAGAGTAAGGTCTTGGGTGGGTTCACGTGGGCGAAGAATCGGGTGGTGGTCCATCACGATGATCAGGTGCGTTGGTTTGGAGTTTTCGGCTGTGTCCTATCTGACCGTTCGGTGTACTCTTGATTGGATGGCTCCGTATAGTTGATGCCGCAACGAAAGTCGGCGTGGTCGTGTTGGAACTTTATCACAACGTCAGCGGGTGCCAGCACCTCTACCTCTACCATTGACCCGGTTTGCCTGTAGGTGTTTTTCCCGGTCTCAAACAGGCTCCTGGAAATATTTTTCTTGGCTAATCCTCTGCCCTCCATTTCCCTTAGAACGTGTAAGCTACTTAATGATCCGCTTTCCCTAAAACCTCGCCTCAACTCTACTTTCAATTCCTATCAGATAACATGAATCAACTGCAAGGCATACAATCATCAAAACATGGAAACGTTTTTGTCACACTCAACCCTCCTCCATCCCTGGAGCCCAAGGAGGGCACGATCGTCAAAGATGGCGTGATGGAGCATCCAATGTTCACAGCCGACGTGAGCAACGACTTTTAAAATACCCGAGTTGAACATTGACGCAATTTTTTTTAAATCGGATAATAGAGCACTTGGGCGCAAGAAAACCTACACCGGATCCAGAACACGCGAGGGGTGACTTTTGCAGGAGCGTGGACGAAGCACGGTAAGCCCATCCCGCTCGTCTTACACTATGACTGTACACTGATGTCAATCTCTTCAACCATGTAAGGCTTCCATGAGGATGGGTTCTCGTCTGGCCTCCACGTCGCGTCCAAGTACATCGGCATCCGACGCGACGCGCCACCTCCCTTCGAGATCAAACTGAACCATGATCGACCGGTGAGAATCACCCACACATTCCCCTTCCCATGCAAAGTCAACTCACAGCGCGCGCGTTATCTCGTGGTGTAATTTGTCAGATCGAAACCGGCGGTGAGCGCTGGGCGGACTTTGTCGAGCTACTGGAGTTCCGTCGTAGGGCATGCGTCGGCACCGTCTCCACGATATGGACTTGGCAGAAGCAAGCAGTCGGTTTGGTCTGGTGGGCGTTGGGCGTGATCATCCAGATGATCCTCGTCGGCGTCATAATCTCCTTCGCGATGGTCAAGAAACATCTGTTCGGCAAGGATGTAGACGTTCCTCAAGACCACCAAGACGGGTCGTTGTTGGAATCGAAGAATGGGAATTGGCCTGCTAAGATGGGTTTGCCTGATGTGGAATTGAAAGATCATGGGGAGTAATGTCACGATTAGTGCTTCGCGATTTCTTTTTCATATCGTGGGTTCTTTGAGACTTCAGAATCATATCTTGTATGTACAATAGTCAGATTACAATCGAATTACGTAATTCAAAGTCGTTGACACGCCCCGCCGGCATAATGTTTTCACTTCTTCAATGCCATCAAGCTGCCGACGAATGTGAGAATCTGGTATAGTACCCATTTTAATCAGCCCCAATCATCAAAATATTATAATGGAAAAAACGTACCAGTCGCGGTCTAACATCGACAATATCTTCGGGGACCAAGAAGATGAGCGCGTTCATCTTACGGGCGATGGAGATGGCGAGTTTAGCTGAAGAGCAAAAAACACGATTTCAAAAGGTCAGCGATGTGTAAGGGACTCATCCAATGAACAGTGGCATGAACCACGAACCATTCTGCCTCTTGTCCTCATATTCAGTTGCGGGGTTTACGACCAGGCTCTGATCGACGATCCCCGGCCGCATAGAGTCGACCAAGTCCAAGAAGAAGATACCTGAGGTGATCGAAGGATCCTTGAAGCTCCGAAGAGGCGTCGTTTGGGGATGGCTCTGTTTCGCCGTATCATTGGCCCACTTGAGCATATCTTGATCGCTTGGAGGACGTCCGTTGGGGTTAAGCGAAGCAAGGGTTTGCAGAATGTTCATCCTAGCATATACCTGTCAGCCACGCGGTTTTCATGCACTGAGGAAGTACACGCTGACCTCATGAGCTGCCAAACGACACCCAAAACCAGGGTCTTCTTCCCGTCAACGATGTCCGCGCCTTGGATACCAACGATGTGCATCTTGTTCGCCTTGGCGAGTTCGACGACATAGTTGTTGTTCTCGACTGCCTTGAATCGGGATAGTCCCTGTGGTGGCAGAGGACCTTCTTCGTCCTCGTCCATGGTTTGAGCGATTGGGGAAGTGGGCGTCGCCTTCGGTTTGTTGACCCTACGCCAAACGACGGCCCCCGGTGCAACTTTATCGAAGGTTTGGAGGATCGGAATACCGGTCTGTTCGGAAGTACGAGAATGATGCCTATTAGTAACTTATTCCTGAAGGTAGGGGAAGATAGCCCGAGAGCTAACCTTGAGGTCCTCAAAGAAGTTATACACCATTGGATCAGAGCCGACCGAGTTCATCCATAGAGTGAACACGCGCGCTTCTCTCTCGCCTTCCGCATCAAAGTCATCGACAGGCTCAGGCGGCGCTTCGGTCAATGGCTCTAGTCCAGGGTGGGTGTTGAACAGATTCGCCACGAACGCGAGATTTAGCTTCGGATTACCCGCCAGGAGGGAAGGGACTGTGATATATTTGCGGCACCCGATGTTGTCGGCATTCTGAAGAACCTGCTCCGCCCGATCGGGGAGTGAGGGTTCTTGTAACGGGGCGATGGGGCATTCGTTGGGCTTGAGTTGATGCAGCAAGACGGCGTAGTTCTCAGCATCATTGACGTCTTTGCTGAAATTCTTGACTCTGCACCGAAGTCCGTGTCAGGTTTGTTTTTTAATCGGTGGCGTGGTAAGTACACACCTCCGCTTCCAGCCGGCAGCTTTCAGATGGTAGTTGAACCATCGAAGCAAGATCTGATCCGGCGGCAGTTTCAGGAAATCTTCCAACGTCTCATCCTCCTCCAGGAGCCGGTAGAGCTCAGGGTGGTACTTGATATCAACCCGACTGAGGAGGCCTTTCCTAATGATCTGCCAGATCAATCCAAGGATCAAGTGTTCTCGGCCTTCTGCGATGTCTTGGGGACCGATGTTGACGACAGAGCATCCGATACCTTTAGCGGAAAGGATGACGATATTGTTGTTCTCCGTTATCTGGAATGCGTTCAAGGGTTTGGCCTTTGCGACGTTCAGGACACGAGTGTCGATGGTGTCGGTTACAGAGTCGTTGATGAGCTTGGAGAGAATGAGGCCATCTAGAATTTGTTAAAAGTTATTAGCGCTTAATCGAGCGAACTAGATGTCTGGTGCCAACCTCGGCATTCGTCAAACAGCTGCATCGTATCCGTCGGTATCGGCAACCTGTTCCCCACATCTGGATCACCAGCAAGCACCTAGACGATAGAAGCGTTCAGGTTAAATAAATCTGACAACGAGAGGAAGCATCGATAAGCCGACGAACCCCGTTGATATGTATCGTAAACTCGGATCGCTCGTCTTGATTAATAGTGTGGCTAACGTTGGCATTCGATCCTTGCACTTTGATCTTGCTAGCTGTTGTATTTAGGACATCTCCCTTTTCCTTCAGCTTCGCATTCAGCTATGTAGAAAGGTAAGGTGACGATGAGTGGGCGAATCTGGGACGCGAAGATGGTGATTCAGTTTCATACCTCGACCCAATCCTCAACCTCGACCTTCCCACTTGCGTCGACGCTGACTCCTTTGAGAGTTTCCCGAACGCGATCGTAGCTCTCTCCACTCGATTGCAAAGAGGCGATGACGTCTGCCTTTGGAACTCGACCAGGCGTGTCGGTCGTGATTGCACTAGTCACGATAAAAGATCACGATAAGTCTGTAATCTTGAGTAGTAGCAGTATCTTGATACGCACTTAAACCTCTCTATAAGGGAGAACATCTCCTCTTGGGAGTACTGAGGATACTTTCTTTGGAGCTTGATTGCCCTACGGATTCGTCCATCAGTATGCCGATATGGACAGCTCGTAGAGACGATAAACGTACTGCATGGCGGATATTATCAGGCGAGGTTAGATTGTAAAGGTGGCTTGGGGGGTTATGGGGGGAAAGGTGGTATCGATTGAATCTTGGACTGACATAGACATAGGCTCAGGGTGGCGGCGATGACACTTTCCGCAATCACACAAATTAGGCGCCGCAGTGTCAGCCTTGGCACTACATGCTGCATATGTCTGCGGCTCCAATACTCCGACCCGCAGTTAACTGGAGGAGGCGACCGAGCTTGCGATTGCCCAGTATTTGACTCATCATCGCACCATCTAATTTTTTCTGGAGGACGCCCGAGGCACTGTTCGGGCCCGGTCTTGCTAAGGATCCGTACTGCGGATTTGGAGATTTTGTTGTTCCCCTCGAGTATGGGCCGAGCCCTTTCCCCAATGAACGCAGGCCGACCTGAATGCTGAATCAGTTCGATCCCATCAACTCCATCAGCTCGCTGGTTTCGGCTATCCTTGCTTTAGACTCACTTGACGCCGGAGAACTTGGCCGTCCCCCTCTTCATGAGCAAGGCGAGACCGTCATAAGTGGATGACCAAGTGATATTGCATTACCGTACCACGGGTGACGCGCTTGCCGGTCATTCTCGGCATGTTATCGCAGAGGCTTTATCATTGTGGTTAGTCTGGTGGATAGCGTTCTACATGTTCACGAGCTCAATGGTCAGCAACGATTAGTGTGCGAGAGCTGTGATCTGAGGAGCCGCCCGTTACCCCTTATCTCAGTCATTGTGTTGTTGTCTATGCGATAGAATACCATCCTGGATGAACTTATGATATGGAAGCGGCTGAGATGTATGATGTACAACGGGTGTGCCGGGTTTGGGGGGTTCCTGCTGTCCCGCATTTCCTGGTCGTCGAAACCACCAACGAACATGAGATACGGAAGTAGCATTCATCGTGGGATTTGGGCCGGCGATCGATTCGAGATCACCACCATTGATTTAACTAAAGACGGGATAGAGAACTAGAGGGACTTTAGCAACGAGGTAGGGATGGTAATGGCGAAGATATGGGAGAACAGGTACGGCTCTGATTGGCGGAAGCACAAGAAGCGTCGTTGAACACTTGTGTTTGATTTGGGTCACCAATATATAATTCTGAATTTTTAACAGCCTGATCGGCGTTTGATATGGCCACTGTTGGAGCCACGTACACAATACGCGACAGAGACCTAAATGCTGAACCTTAATTTTATGTCGATGGTAAGCCTGTACAACCTTTTTCATATACAATCTTTGGAGTCTGATAGGAGGAATATTCTACTGGGTCTCTAAAATGGCAATTATTGGGTTTGATCAGACTATCTTGGAGCATGTCCTTGGAATGCATCAGACGATAGGCCATCTCAACCTCCATCCCGTACTTCCTTTGCTGACTGCAAGCGAGCTGCATAGTCAACATACCTCGGGGTCTTATACGAAACTGTCGTTAATGCGATGGCGACTGAATGCTAAATCATGTCAGCTCCATGGTAGGCCCCTTCACTCGTCTAAGCGGTTTGTGCCAAGCATTTATCTCGTCCCGTGCAGGGCCGAACGGGTAGACTCTTTTTGTCGGTCCATGGTCCATATTTATTACTGTTTGTGAACGCGATCCAGTTTCATCATTCCCTTGTGAACTGAACACATCCCTCTATATCTGCTTTATACCTTTGGCAATTAGGCAGCCTGTACATCCTCAAATATTGTTCTAACCAGTGCTCAGTGGACCACGGATCAGAGTATGGGTCAGGTCTGGCGGATGCGAGTATAATCCTACCATCATACCGTATGGACTGCCAATCTAACATCAATCCTTCCTCCACCGGTAGATTGAACTTCGATTCCAAACAAACTTATAGCGGTGGGGCAAAATTGGGGGAATTATTTTTCAAATTTTCAGCAGAGGTCCTTGTGTCTGACCTTCGCGTACCGGACAAAGTTTCATTTGATGAAATCATGAAGTAAAGGCCATGTCACATTATGGGAGCATAGAGCGAGAAGGCTTCATGCTAACGAAGCTTTTTTTTTAAAGGGTCACACGTAACGCCTACGATACCAAACCTACGGACTGTACCAATTCTGAGACCCAGCTCCCCGAGGGAGTACCTCTTCTGACCAACCTGCCCGTCGAGATTATCAAAATGTCGTTTAAATCCATTGACAAGCTCCAAGACGCTATATCCCTCGGTCTGACTTGCAAGCGTCTGCTCGAAATTGGTCTCGATCAGATCAACCGGATCCTTGCGGTCTCTGCAGGTCGCTGGGCAGGTGGTCGCATCGCCTGTATCGGTGGCTATGAGGGAAACAGAGACATGCCAAACCATGTGCTCACTCCCGAAGAGCAGGCTATTCTTGAGGATAGAGATATCAGCTTATACGAATACGGGGACAGCTTTGAAGAGGTCTATGGTCGATGCCTTCCCCAATGCGACTCTGACTTCAGTCGCCGGCTATCACAGGTCGAAAGGAGACATACAGAGCGATCGTGGGCGCAGCGGGCGATCTTTTCGAAACTGCAGTCCTCTGCAACTTGTCAAAGCGGGAGTACGTTCGGCAAGAGGCTGTGGAAGGGTTTGGGAGTGTTGGTTTGGGGACGTTCCTGCTGTCACGTATCTGCTGGTCGGAAGACTCCTCTGTGAGCATGGAATTCCGTGACATCTGTGACGGGGACTGGGCTGGCGGTCGATTCGAGATCACGACTATTGATGCGTTGAAGGACGGTGCAGATACCTGGGAGGACGTTAGTGAAGGGATGGCGGGGCTGATGGAGAAGATATGGGAGAGGGAGTATGGCGAGGACTGGCCAAACGAGTGTCATTGACCTTTGAGCGTTCGAGTTTTCACTGTTATGCTTAATTTCAATGGCTCACTTACTTCATCTATCTTGGTACTTCCTCTATTCTCTCATTTATCGATGTCATTACTGTACTCGCTTACCCACGAGGACTTATGTCTTGACCTTGCTAAGAACAGGGCCCCCCTATAAACCTGTCTCATATTTCAAATAAATCTCCCTTTACTTAAACAATCCGAAAGGAATCGCACAACGCGATATAGTTTCCCTCTGATAGTTTTTTCAAGTCGTCAAATATATCATAGTTTCGAAGGTAGGCGATGGTTGCCAGAATACCATCACACCCCATTTTTCAAACATTAGGCCCGGCATCAGTGACGCGATCCAGCATTGGGTAGGCTCAACAGCACGGTTGTCACGTTTCTAGAACATGTTTTAGGCCAAACACCTGATTCTCGAATTTGATAAGCATGGGGACAAGGGCATAAAGTACCGTGGATCTTAGACACAATTCACAATCGCGTCCGTCTTCCTTCACCAATTGGTCAGACATACCAATAAAGGATGCTACACGCCATCTATCCGACGTCTGTAGTAGCCACTACATGATACATCGGGGCCTGATACATATGCCGATGCGATGATGACTGAATGCTAAACCATGTGAACCCCTCCACTCGTGGCCTAAGAGCGGCCTTCGTTCCGTGCGGGACCGAGTAGACTCATTTTGTCAGATGACAACAAGGAGTGCCGAGAGTCCATGCTGTATCGTATTTATTAGTGTTTGTCATCGCGATCCAGGTGGTTTCATCATTCCCTTGTGAACTGAACACGTCCCTCCATATCTGCTTTATCCTTCCAACATTCGGGTAGTCTACACCTTCATATTCTGTTCCGACCAGTGTCAGTGAGCCACGGATTAGGATATGGGTCAGGTCTGGCAGCTGTGGGTATAATCCTACCGTTGGCTTACCGTACGGAATCCCCAGTCTAACGTGGCATCAACTCATCTTTCATGGGTAGATTAAATTTTGACGCCAAACAGACCTATGGAGGTGGGGCAAAGTTAGGAGAGATGTTTTTCGATGCGTCGGCAGAGGCGCTTGTGTCCGACCTTCGTGTACCTAACAAAGTTACATTTGACGAAATCATGAGGTAAAGCCCATGCCATCGCAGAACAAAGACCTGCATGCTTAACGAAGGTTTTTCGGAAAGGGTCACACGAAGCGCCTACGCCTACTCGACCAAACCCAAGGACTCTACCAATTCTGAGGCCCCCAAGGGGAAATCTCTTCTTACCAACCTGCCCACTGAGATTATCAAGATATCGTTCAAGTCGATTGACGACCTCGAAGACGCCGTGGCCCTCGGTTTGACTTGCAAGCGTCTGCTCGAAATCGGTCTCGATCAGATCAACCATATCCTTGCAGGCTATGCGGGCCGCTGGGCAGGTGGTCGCATCGCATGCATCGGTGGTGATACCAAGAACAAAGACCTTCCGAACCGCCGCGTGCTCACTCCCAAAGAGAAGGCCATTATCAAAGATGGAGATATCAGCCTGTATCAATACGGCAATAGCTTTGAAGAGATCGGGGGAGAAGGCCTTCTCCAATGCGACCCCGACTTCACTCGTGGGTTATCACGGGTCGAAAGGAGGCAGTACGAAGCGGTCGTGGGCGCAGCGGGCGATCTTTTCGACGCTGCAGTGCTCTGCAACTTGTCAAAGCGGGTGTACTTCCGACCCGAGGCTGTAAAAGGGTTCGGGAGGTTTGGTTTGGGGACGTTCTTGCTGTCCCGCATCTGCTGGTCGAACGATTCCTCTGTAAGCATGGAATTCCGTGACATCTGTGACGGGGATTGGGCCGGTGATCGATTCGAGATCACGACTATTGATGCGTTGAAAGGTGGTGCAGATAACTGGGACGATGTGAGTGAAGATATGACGGCGTTTATGGAGGAGATTTTGGAGAGCGAGTACGGTGAGAATTGGCAAGAGGAGTGTCGTTGAACTCTGGGAGCGTCGGGGCTTTCCCTCTTCTCCCTCTATTATGTTTACTTTCAGTGGTCCCTTTCTTTGTCTCTCCCAATTCTGAATTATTTTTTTATTGTACTTTCATTTACCGATGTCATTACTGTACTCGAGGAGTTGTTTACGCCGTATGCTTTGTCTTGACCCTGCCAAGAACAATGACTTCTGCTATGAACCGATTCAACCATTTGTCAAGGAGTAGGTAATTCCGTCACGTTCTGTTTTTCCTCCTTGACCAACTACAATGGATGATCTCGGGTTTGTTGCGTCATATTATGTCATAAAGATGGTCTTGGAGAGAGGCCTGTCTGTTTTTTGCCGGGCGTATTTATAGTTGAGATCGCAATCAGTTTCTTCCTCAACTCCCTCCGAGTCTCTTCATCCGTCAACTTCACCTTGTCACCCCACCACGAAGCAAGCCATGGGTCAATACTGGCAGATGTAAGTTACAATTGCCGCATCATCTTGTCATATTGTCATTAACTAGTACAACACCAACCTCCCTTCTCGGCAGATTGAACCTTGACACTCAACAGACCCACGGATTCTGGGGAAAACTGGGCGAGTTCTTTACCAGCAGTGCTCCAGAAATCCTTGTACAAGACATTAGGATACCTAGAAAGGTTTCGTTTGAAAATATCATAAGGTAAAGCTGGGGACTTGTGACGGAATCGAAGGAAAGAGCATCAGCGCTAACGAAGCAATCCCGAAAGCGCCACTCAATCTGCCTACACCAGACAGGCCGAATACAAGTCGAAACGCCTACTGCATCGCGACTACCAAAATTCCGACGATGAGCTGGGGTTAGAGATTTGGATCCCGGAGGGAAGGTCTCTATTGGTTGACTTGCCACCCGAAATTGCCAAGCTGCTGTTCGGCTCGATCGATACCCTTCGGCACGCGATATGCCTTGGCCTTACTTGCAAGCGTCTACTCGAACTCGGTCTCGATCGCATCGACCAACTCCTCTCGATGTCCGCGGCGCACTGGGCCGGTGACCGTCTCATCTGTATTGGTGACTACGCGAGGAACGACGATATGCCGCCGGGCATGCTCACTGAGGAAGAGCGAGCCTTCCTTGAGGATGAAGACATCAAACTCTACGAATACGCCAGAAACTATAGCGGGGCCACTGACAGCAGGTGGTATTGGCTTCTTGCAGGTGACTATGACTTCGTAGGCCAGCTATCGCCGATCGAAAGGGCACAATACAGAGCGATCGTATATACGGCGGACAAAGGCGTCAAGGATGCGGTGCTCTGCAACTTGTCAAAGCGAGAATACCTTCGTCACGAGGCCGTCAAGGCGCATGGACATGCTGGATTCGGGAATTTCTTGCTTTCCCGCATCTGCTGGTCGTCGGATGGTTCTGTGAGCATGTGTTACGAGGGTGACATCCATCGCGGGGTCTGGGCTGGGGATCGTTTCGAGATCGTTTCTATCGATGCGTTGGAGGGTGGTGCAAACAGCTGGAAGGATGTTAGTGACGAGATGGGGAAGGAGATGGCAGCGATTTGGGAGAGTGAGTACGGTCCTGATTGGCAGGAACAGCGTTCTTGAATACGAAGCTCTTCCCTCCTCACTCACCCCCTCTGCATTCTCTGTCTTGATATCGAATCAGTTAATCATTGTATTGTTGTATTCATCGGTCTTGTCACTATGCTCACTCCTCCCGACTTTATGCTTAACAAAGAAACCTTTGAATATGTCCATTGCGTCATATCCCGTGATTAACACGGTCTTGCCTTCACTACACTATGTTTGTTTTGCGTCGATTATATTATAGTTTCAACAACATCCTTCCTTCCTTCCTTCCTTCCTTCCTTCTCAACCTAGAATCCCCTCCGAGTTAGATTCACCTTACATCTCGATACCCGACCACGAACCAAGCCATGGGTCAGTACTGGCAGATGTGAGTTACAACGGGGTCATCTTATCATCTTGTCATTGACAGTACAATATCAATGTTGTCCCCTCTGTAGATTGAATCTCGACGCCGAGCAGACCCGTGGGTCCTGGGGAAAGCTAGGCGAGTTCTTTACAAGTCGCGCTCCAGACGTTCTTTTCCGCGACCTTCACGTACCTGGAAAGGTTTCGTTTGACAGCATCATAAGGTAAAGCTGGTGGCATGGTGTGGTCTCGAAGACGGGAGCGTTGGCGCTAACGAAACCTTATCCCAAAAAGCGCCACGCAGACTGCCTACTCCGAAAAGGCCGACTACGAGGCGAGTGGCCTGTATCGTCGCACGTATCAGCTGGAGTTAAACGGTTCCGAGGCTTGGGTCCCTGAGGGAGAATCTCCACTGCACGATCTGCCCACTGATGTTGTCAAGCTGCTGTTCGACTCAATCGACAATCTTCAGGACGCGATATGCGTCGGTCTAACTTGCAAGCGTCTACTCGAACTCGGTCTCGATCGCGTGAACCAGCTCCTCTCGATGACCGCTGCTCACTGGGCCGGTGATCGTCTCATCTGTATCGGCGACTACGCGAAGAACCACGATATGCCACCAGGAGTTCTCACTGACGAAGAGAAAGCTTTCCTCGAGGATGAAGGCTTGAACCTCTACGGATACGCTGGCTACTTCGACGAGGTCCATGACAATAGATGGTCCCACTTTCTCAGAGGCGACACCACCTTCGTATACCGACTATCATCGGTCGAAATAGATCAATACAGAGAGATCGTAGGCACAGCGAACAACGACGTCGAGGATGTGGTGCTCTGCAACTTGTCAAAGCGAGAATACCTTCGTCAGGACGCTGTCAAGGCGCATGGACGTGCTCGATTCGGGAATTTCCTGCTTTCCCGCATCTGCTGGTCGTCGGATGGTTCTGTGAGCATGTGTTACAAGGGTGACATCCATCGTGGGATCTGGGCTGGGGATCGTTTCAAGATCACCCCGATCAATGCGTTGGAGGGTGGTGTGGACAACTGGAAGGACGTTAGTGACGAGATGGGGAAGGAGATGGCAGCGGTTTGGGAGAGCGAGTACGGTCCTCATTGGCAGAATCAACGTCCCTGAATACTAAGCTCTTTTCCTCCTCGCTTTGTCCCCACTGTCTTGAAATTGAAATCATTGGTCATCGCTGTATCGCTATATTCATCAGTCTAGTTACTGTGCCCACTCTTCTTGACTTTACGCTTATCGTATATATATATATATACTATGGGATGGATATCGACGTTGGAGTTTGGGTAACATGTGATAGGATCGAATCGGAAGGCCGTTCAGCGCTAACAAAATTCCAAAAATGCTACGCAGTCTGCCCAGGCCACTAAGATTGATTCACCGGAAAGAGTCCTATTTCGTCACGCCTTCAAAAAATACGACGATGAATGTTCACTGGTGTCAAAAGATTATGGGACATGTATCGTCGAAAAAAGTCTCCAATATCCGAACCTTCCCATCAAGGTTTCCAAACTGCTGTTCGGCCCCATCGACAATCTTCAGGATGCGATATTTGTCGGTCTGACTTCCTGTCAGCTTGTGGAATGAGACGTGGAGAAATTCGCAACCGTGGGACCCGTATGACGCAGTGCATAGACCTGGTTCGTCAATGGATCTGGGCGGCGGGAGTGTTACATCTCTGGCCAACACGTGTGACGTAGTGATGGGAACAAGGTTCTGGATCCAAGGATTGTCGGTGTAACGACGACTATTCATGGACAACCTAAGTCTGGTCATCGTTGGTGTACCAGTATCGTCTATCGTTATGTCGCAGATGTGCGGTCAGACCGATGGACTGGGGACAGCGCGTTATTGCGTGACCGCCGACCACGCGCCAGCTTGAATCCATCCCAGCGATATTACATCCCGTTGAGAGTGAGATCATTGCTCGTACTCCACGACTTCCATTGACGATGCCCCTCCAAGAGGAGCTCCCCGAGCCTCCATGTTCAATGATCACGTGCTGCGAGTGATCTCGAATATTGGCACCGACATCACGGGGAACCCGCCCATTTCTTCGTCCTCTACTAGCGGCTCCACTTCATCGTCGAACGCTACCCTCAACGTTTCTGACCTCAGAAATGTTGGGAGAATTGCCATGCATATGACCGAGGACAAGGGGCGAATCTCCGGTATCGATCACTCTCGGGTGCTCAGGCAACACTTGGGTGGGGACATGAGACCTATGATCGTATTTGAAGTCTATCATTTGTCCGGTGATGCGAATGCTGATGTCGGCTTTCTGATCGGAGCGACCGTCAAATTTGGAGATTCGCCAGAGTGATCCATGGTCAGGTGTATCGTATTCTTCCCGCCGCTCTGTGTTTGGTCCTCTGGTAATTCACCAGTCAACCAGCCAGTTGTTGGGACCGACAAAGCGTGTATATAGATGGTAGAAGACATGGCCATCTAGTGTAGAATCGAGGACGATGCGGTTCCTGTAGGTTCTGAGCCGCAACGAATTGAATTTCAAGAGATCGATGTCGCTGTGTGGATGGAGGTTGGTGCATATTGGATTTAGGCATAGCGAGAGCCATAGCTCTTCGTTACGTCCAGCGTCATAGTACCTTTTGCAAGCAAGCGAGAAGTGGAATAGATCCTGAGCAGGTAAGAGTGTGAAGATCTGATGGGCCTGTTCGAAGGAGAGACCAGAAAATGTGCCCACGGCGAGCTAGAGATGGCGTCAGGACCTTGAATAGGATGTTTCAGGAGTTTCTAGGTTAGCGCCTTACTGTGAGAAAACTCTGTCCCTCGGCCATTCTCGGCTATCAGCCTCGCTCACCATGAGATTAAAACCTTGTACCTCAGCTGGCCAGTGTCAGGGATCACCCCCACTGGTGAACTTCGAGGTGAACCTTCGGGGAAAATGGTTGCCACAATGAATTGAATGCCGAAGGACTGATGTTGCCATGCCATTGTGTCACAACTTGGTGGAATTAAAGTACAAAACTAACTGTGGGATCCGGCAAGAAGCCGGATGAAGGAAGGTTTGCCTCATGTTCAGTTCTAGACTCTGCCTCATGGTTTGCAAACATGTCTCATCCTCATGTTCTATCTTGTGACTTGCCTCATGTGTAAATGTCTGGACTCTTGGCCTTGTGTTCTCTCTGTATATATACCATAGCAGCAAGAGGACTTATTCCTCACACAACATCTTGTATTCCCCCTACTCCTGTACACTTCCAAATATCAACTCTTATACTCTTTGCCTATCCATTCTGTGTGCCATCTGCACCTCTCTACCTTGAACACTGAGGGCATTGTCCTGTGGTCCTTCATCCACTTGTGACATTATGTTACATCATATGACCACACCACAACCTCATGCCCAGCAACCAATACTTCCTCCACAAACCCAGAGATGACCTAGACCCCAATGTCACAAGAATCCTACACCACATCCCTGGAGAAATCACAGAACAACAATGGAATGAAGAACAAAGAGGTGCATTCTGCCTCTTCATGATCCATCACAAAGACCTCAATAAGGCCTTGAGAATCTTCCCCTATGCATTCATCCATCACTGAACAATATGTTGGATCACTATCAACATACCATACCTCCCATTCTAACTCCAACTCCGACTCCTCAGACATCTCAACCTCCAAGCACAAAAGCTCTTCACAATCCATTACTCCCACACTCTTCTGAGATGGCCATTGCTATGGACCAACTCATTGTGCAGATGGCTGCCATGGCCACTGAGATCACCAACCTTTCCCAAGCCCTTCAGAACCAAGCCCAGCAGCAACAAATCATTCCTCCAGCAGCCACTTTCACCCAGTACAGATATAACACCAACCCTGCTGCCAATCAACCATCCATCACAGCACACATTGTTAACACCAGGCCTGAGAAAGTGTCACAACTTAGCATCTGTCATATCTTCATAGCTCAGCAGAGGACATTGTAAGTTGCTCTTCATCTGGCTTCTATCAACCACAAGGTGGTTGTTGGTGACTTTGTTCAGAATACTCAAAGTGTGCACACTAAGAGTTCAGTGAGAGTAAAGTGAATTACAAGATACAAGAGGCAAAGTGAGGAACAGTCCTCCTCACTTCACTTACTACTTAAGCAAATTCTACAAGCCTGACTCATAACATACAGTAATCAGAACCTGTATCACTCAGCTATAGAACATCTCAGTCAGCACAGAGAATAGAATAGAATAGAACAATTGCAATGCACATCCCCAGGATGCACCATGACTCCATCCACTTTGCTTCTGCCTGTCCATCAGGCATGTCATATTGTATTTGCCCTCATCACCTACATTTGCCCTATGCGACTCCACACCAAGCAAATACCCATTGGTTTACATTCAACCTTGCAAA
>WSUE01000306.1:0-41328 GCA_019633535.1 Tulasnella sp. JGI-2019a
TTGAATTTATGGCTCTAGCTGCTGATCCTGGCCAAGTCATACTTGTAGATCAGACTCCCAGGCCGGCTAAATTAGATGTTTAAATCCGGCTAAATTAGATTTTCTACTCCGGCTAGATCAGACTTTTCCTCCGGCTAGATCAGACTTCACTCCGGCAACTTGCTTAGTTAAAGGAAGATCTAATCCTAATTTGACTCCTGTTCAATCGGACAATATCTGGCCTGTTTCTCTGTCTCCTTACTGTACTCGTGCACAATGAATTTGATTTTGGTCCGGATGTCCCTCAGGCCGGAGATCCAGCGCGTCTCTGTAGTAATTGATCGATTGATCAAGATCATTCCGGTCGCCATTCTGCTTAAAGCGTGTCAGAAGACCGTTCTGAAGGCTCGCCACAGGTTCATCCTCCTCCATCGGTACTTCTTCAACATCATCATTCTCCCTATCCTCATCTCCATTCACTTTCTGTGAAGTGATTGATGCTTTCCGTTGGGGGACCTTCTCCTTTGGCGAGTGCCACGTCTTGCTGGATCGTTCCGAAGGCGCACCTCCTGATTCGTGTGACCCCCCGGAATCAAATTGAGTCCTTGAGCGCTTTATGAGAGGTGCTTCATTGACGTTACTCTCCTTCGAAGATGCTCGTTTGGGAGCCATTGCAGGAGGAGTAAAGGATTCTGAATAGCGGTTTTAGGGGACTGATAACGGCCTTCTTTCATGAACCACATTCACCCCAACGGCACCAACGACCTCAACGACCACCACGCCGCGCAAGTTCATGATGTAAAAGTCGTGCTCAATGTGGGAGTTTGTGTGGTATTACATTATGACACTATCAATAAAACCCACGCGCTGAATCGATGCTCAGAACGTCCAACTCTGCCAAACCAGTCCTGCGGAAGGTTGGTCATGCATGGTGACTCCCGCTTCGTACTTTCTGTTGGCCATCATTGATCTCCGCCCAACCTGACTCTGCGATTGTCTCTCCGACCCCATCTTTGCTATCACCAGTACTAATCCCGACAGACCAAAGCACCCATCAGCATTAGAGTAATCCTCAGAGCAGATTGATGGGGCACTGACACTGTATCAACGCCCTTGAGAATGTTACCTCTCAGGGCCTCTCCGGCTCCATGAACGGTGTTCCAAACCCCTCTGTTCGGAAAAGTGACGATTAAGGATCGTGATCGATAAAGGACGTATGGATGTCAACTCACGTTATGAGGTCCCCGAGCGAGTGCTCCGCTTGATCTATCTTGGCCTGATGTGGGTTCTTGCTTGCTTTTTCTGAGCTGGAGGAAGGTGAAGAAACAGCAGCGGTAGTGAGCGGTGGATGGTACGGTGGTGGTTGGACCGGTGGTGCGTACGACATGTTGAGATTAGGTATCGGGATCTGTTTAGCTGGTGGGAGATCTGCACAGATTCAAGGAATGGCTCTTATATCTTCTCTGGATGAGCGGTTTATGATCACGGGCAGAGATGACGCCGAGGCATTGTCGCATGTCCGCGGCGTACGGATCTCCGTGCTGACTACAAAGCTGGGGATAGCTCTTAGCGGAGAGTTACCTCGATTGAAACAATTCCTATAACTCACTATCTCAGTTGCAGATTTCTACCGTCTCTTTCAGAACTGACTCGTTACTGGCTGGTTCGATGTTTTGAGACATAGACGACGGGGCTCGCTTCCAGCCGCAGTTTCCCAATTCTGACAGGGATCCGACTGATAGACCAATAGTCGTTTTAGCCCTGCGATGGACGTCCGTGTGGGTAGATTCTTTCCCAACTTCTTCCAGCAAGACTCTAGTTATTGGTAAAACGCCTCAAATCTTCATTGTTGTATTTTCTCATGTCCAAGAACATCGTTCGACTATGACACTCATTGGGGATTTCCCTTCAGTCCTTGGATCCCCCGATTCATCTCCGCAAAACCTGACTCTGCAACAGTCCCCCCATCGGCCACGGGGTTGGCGCCTAGAGTCGTCTCATCTCCGCCGCTACCCGTACTGGAATTTGAATGATGGAATCAGCTTTCGAGAACCAGAAAGATCTCTTTGACGGTCGAGATTTCGACGTACACTGAATCCGCTCCTTTGATCATGTTCCCTCTCAGAGCCTCTCCAGCTCCGTGGAACGCATTCCACGCTCCTCTATGTGGTTTCATTTCGACAAAAATGATCAATATCAATCGCGGCGCGACGCGGAAGATCAGCGCTGGAGAAGACTAACTTGATTGCTCCACCCACTTTGTTTCCAGCATGATCAATCGAGGCTTGCTTGTGGATGGCATCCCTGTCTGTAGTTGCGTGCGTCGGGGCGTTATAGTTAGCCAATGGTGGGTTGACGTCGCTGGTGGTGGGGGCGACGGAGGGGTGGGTTGGAGGAGGTTGAATGGATGACATCTGACTATGAAAAATGATCGATGAGAAAGGATTTGCGAGGTGGCTTAGTGATTTACGAAGAGCAACCTACGCCGAGAGCGGTTTATATAGCCAAAAGGTGGGGTTGGGCATCGAACGTGACGTCATGGGTGGCACATTTCTCACATGTTCTAACGTATATGGAAAGCTCCCAGTGCCAGCTCATACCCGAACTTCAAATAATTCTCGACACGCACTCATCGTGGAATAAGCTTTGCTTCGCTGATCAGGGGATATGACGTAATGGTTTTCGGCCTCACTCGGGCCACGCGATCTTCAACGTGGATAGCTTGGCATGGTCTTGTCAGAGCAGATAATACGGTACTTGGTCTATCTGGAAGCCTTGACTGAAAGGGGAAGCTCGGGTCAGCGAGTCGGTCGAGATATTACAGAACTGGAATGCATGCGATAGTCACAAAATAATTGGTGCGTCATTCGCTCATCGAAATCAATGTCGGACGCGCACCTCACAATACTGGTGAACGATCGAGAGATGCCATTCGTATCGTATTCACAGCTACATATCGATGTCATTGTCAGCTTGGATAAAGAATGATCGTCGGGATAGGGCAGAAGGTATGACCGTAACCAGAGCTTTGAGTTGCACATTATGGATGTGACCGTAATCGGCTCCAAGAGAAATTCACTATTAAGATGGTTTTGATGTGGAGAGGAAGGAAGCTGTAAGGCGGGTAAATGAAGGCCGATCTTCAGTGGTACGCTAAATTTCAAACTAAGCACGAAGCATTATTCAACCTATATCGCATAGACTCACGGTTCGTTCAACCAAACGCTCTCCACCCAACCATGACGACTCAACTGACAGATGATGAGATTGATATGTTAATACGCTCTACTTCCTCCATCCTTCATGAAGTGAAACCTCAAATCACACTCTCATCCACTTTCGCTCCCGGCTCAGCAACCACGCCGCACGCGAGCCTGCTCGACCGAATTACCCTCCTATTCGTCACCAAAAAAAGGAGGTAACGTTGTCGCAGTCACAACCACTTTAAGCCAAGAGCAGGTTACGATATTCGTCGCTGAGAATCCACCAAGTCAAAGCCGGTACGTTGCAACTCCAGACCTTGACCTCGGACCCTGACTGAGATGTCAAATATGTGAAGAGGCGAACCTTCGGCACCGGTGCTCGAGCCAGATGGATTGCATCAAGCCAACTTCAGTCCCGGTTCAGACTGGATTTTAGCATACCTTCGGGCGTCAGTGTTCCTTAGTCTATTCAATACTTTCAACTGATTTCTTTATCCGCAGCGGCTCACCTACACCTTCCCTTCGCAATCAGGCTGCACAGCTAGAATACCTAACCCAACAGTTGCAGTCTCCCACGCCAGAAGCAGCGGCGAGGGCGATGAAGAATTTGAAGCGCTATGTCTACTTTCAATGCCTTCCCAAACTCGAGGAGCGATTCTCCGCATCCATTCCTGGTTGTCAAAAAAGGCAACCTTCGAAAAGGTCTTCGATCAGCTCTCACAGGATACGATTATCCAGGGGTGGAATCCACCAGAATCGGAACTTCCCGACAATATGGAACGTCGAAACGAGGCATGGCTGGTCACCGCCATCTCAAAGCAAACTCGTAACGCAGGATCCAAGATATCTGCACACGATATCCCTAAACAATCCTGCCATAATGGAGCCGAACAGGTTAAGCTTTCGGCTTGGTCAGCCGGAGTCGCCTTCTATCTTTTACGAGCAACTCTGCAAAATATCCGCACGTCTATCGACGATATCAAGACGGTTAGGGAAGAGAACAAAGGGCCGAGGGATGCAGGCAACCTGGTCCCAGAAGTGGAACGACTTCTCGATACGCTCTCCCAGCAGATGAACAGACTTTATATGCTGACGCATCAAAGCCGGCTCATTTGGTACATGATAAAAAGCTCGGGTGTTGAAAATGCTTTTGATTCGTACCTGAGAACGGTGCGTATTCGTGCATTCATCCCAAACGTCACAAACTAATCTGCAAGAACTCCATTCATCAACACACACCCTCAGCAGATGTGGATAAAGACGAGGCGGACGATCTCGGCGACGACCTGGGAGACTTTCCACGAGATAGTCATACAGGCAAGATCCAAAGCTGGCTCAAGGGCCTTTGTCATTGGCACCGAGTCTTCTTGGATTTGGGCACCAAAGGAGTCACCGCACGACTCCTCGCTTCCCGAAAGCTGCGGATCAAAGTCGTTGACTCGACCCGCATAGCTAACCCAACCAAACAAGCATCTCTTTCGGCGACATTGATCGAACTGCAACCGGTCGATCGAAATTTCGAGAGCAGAGCTCAGGCATTCTTGCTCTATGAAACGCAACGTCTTGGAACTCGCAACGATGCTTTGGGTAGCGCGCTAGCTGATGGGAATGCCGGCGATGAGAGGTGGACCGATGATTTTTGTGGGAGTGTTCATTGTGCAGTGTATCTTGCATGCGATCAGGCGCGTCTGGATGTGTTCGGTGTGGGGCACATAACCGATCTACTTCTCATCGGACGTTGGCCAAGGAGGTTGGCGTCTCAAAGCGATGCTGCTTCTGCTGCGCGGCCTTCCTCAACGCGCTCGGACGCGGCCTTAAATACACCGGATCTCGCGGGGAAGTATATGGTTGGGCTCCTCCTGCTAACGCTCCTCGAGACGCCAAAGAGGTGGTGCTCAAGGAGCTGCAGGTCAAACTCAACGGCCTCATTCAGTTGGGCAGGCAGAGCAGTGAGAGTGGTCCAGTATCCGATGATGACGGGGTCGGCGGTCACCATGACTTGGAAGAGGTTGACGAATGGGAAGTGGACGACCCTTGTACTGTCCTGCCCCCACTGGTATAGCGCCGCTGGTATTACGTTTCTTTTCAGGCTTTTTATTGAATGTTTACACCGACTCGTCTAGCATCTATTAAATATGCACGGACAGCACGGGCAGACGCTTTCTCAATGTGTCCACGCGAAGCTTCCTTGAGGCCACGGTGTCTATGTGTTGCACCAGAGTCTATTTTCCTTGCTTTTGGAGCCCACGAGACCTGACTGGCTAGGGTCGGAGTAAAAAATATCTGAAAGTCATCCGGCATTAGCCTCTGATGTGATACTACGACGGCTTTACACTTCACCGTCCGTTCGACATATCTCATGATCTCTTTCAGCCGCCGCACCACCAGGTCACAAGTTCCATAGGACGCTCATATAGTCTCTATGGCTTTCCTGGAGTCGCTTGTAGAACCAGACAGATTGGATGAAGCTGAATTTAACGAGCGTGAATGACATCACGTGGCCCGTTTGAAGGGGGGCATGGAATGATGTTGCACACTTGGCATGTTGTTGCCGAAGGTACAAAATGATGCCTTTCTCCTTCAGCACTCTGATGCTTAAGAGCTGGAACAGACGAACTCTCTGGTTTATGTCATGCGACCGCTTCAGAGTCTCTTAAAAACGCCATATCCCTATCTCTTAATCTTCGTTTGGGGAATGGGAGGATAAAATAGAAGTAGTCATGAAAATTAGTGTACGGAATCAATGAGGCCGCTTATCGACCCTGCAGCACGCCAGCGGGCGACCAATGAGGACCGACCATACACATTCTTAGGTGCTACGCGAGCTCCTATTTATCGCCGGACTGATTTACTTACCTTATCATTGAATCAATCTGTTATCCGCTTGCCGTGATGTCTGATTCTTCCCCAAAAGACACAGGCACCAGCAAAAACTCTCCGTCTGACGCAGCAACTTGTCGTGTTTGTGGAGTACCTTCGAACAAGCAATGCTCCCTATGTGGCGAGGCCAAGTACTGCTCCCCTGAACATATCAGATCTGTGAGTAGATCTGGGTGCGATCAGCTTAACGATATCTCTATTGATCGCTGATGAACTCCTCTATTACCTAGGACTGGCCGTCGCATCAGATTGACTGCTATGTCAAGCCGCCCCCCAACAATCTCCCCGGTGCAGCTCATCTAGGACGCCACAAGATTGATGGCATTCTATTTCCAGAGGACGAAGACGCGCCGAGAACGATCAAAGTCCGTTGCCTCATGGGTTACACGACATCCGGACAGACCTGGCAGACGCGCAACTTGAAACCGTACATTCCGGATTCTGAAAAGAAAGGAAGAAGCAGTGTGCACATTGACGGGGCGTTGGAACCCATGGGAGGAGTAATGGTTGGCGGGATGGCTGAGATCTTCTTCAGGAATGCATCATTCACAGGCACCTCCAAGGTCAATCAATGCATCCAAAAGCTCACGAAGGGCAAAACGGCTCGGCCTTGGGCTGGCCCGGTCATCGCGTTCCGGAGAACGCATCTCAATTCGAACCTTAGTGCTGTGATGGACAAGGATCTCCTGGTATTGGTCAGTTACTTCAAATCGGGGAACCCCAGCCGTAAGTTGTAGGAATCCAAAAGTCTTGACCTTTGGGGACTAATATGCTTGTGGCTCCGAAAAAGGCTGAGCATGCTGATAAACAATTTATCACAATATGTGTGCTAAATCCTCCTGAGACTTGTAGATTCCTTCTCTATGATTCTGGTTGTCACACTATTATATCTCATCACATTGCTCCTTTTTGAGTCGTGGTAGAGCTTTGCAGGGCAAAAGATAATTTCCTGCACGCTGGGTTGAACAACGGACCTCCCCATGAATCATTCATACAAGTGGGACGCGCTACCACTGCGCCATACAGGAGACTGCTATATTTTTCAAGGCCAAGGATTTTCACCGGACGAGGGAATTAGGGTTTACTCCGCTCATGACAGGGCAGAGAATATACATGACGATAACTTTGAGAGGGAGAGAAAGAGTCGAATGAAGAAAAAGGACATGTCAAGATGATAAAAAACGAGAAAGAGAGAGGAGAAAGCGAAACGAATCAAATAAGATAGTAAAAATGGTGACGGTGCCTTACGAACTGTCGGAAGAAAATCGCCTTGCGGGAGTAGAATTCCAGTTCATCGAATTACCTCATCGCGTCCAAGGAAGTCCACGATTCCGTCTTGTTTGTCGACGGTTTTCATTTTTGGGAAGGCGTGCCAGAAGCGAAGCGTCTCGTCGCCAGCGCCGGTGACAATAGTCTCACCATCTGGTGACATGGCAAGATATAGCACACGGCAGGTATGCCCAGAGAGGGTCGCGGTGGTGTCCATGGAAGGGTATCGCCAAATGCACACCTGATGTTGGGCTTTTGTAGACGAGTATCCGTGCGTTGAAACGATTTCATTTGTTGTCTTGGACCAAGTGAGATTGCAAATCTACAACGATAATCATGGGTACATTAAATCCAGTTTCATACAGGTAGCATGGTATGTGAAGACCAACCTGACTGCCAGTGTCGAGCCAATTCACTAGCTGCCCATTGGCCGTGTTCCAAGTCCGAATAGTCTTGTCTTGCGTACCGCCGCCACTGACGAGAAGGCCACTTGTATGAGGACTCCAAGCGAGCGCCTTCACCGCTGCCTGATGTTCATGGAACCTCCACAGAGGTTGTGCATCAACCTCACCGTCACGAAAGGCTGTTCGAGATGCGTTCCTTCCGGCACCTCTTCCACTTGCTCCCATCCACGCAGCATCCCATACGAGAAGCTTATTATCGTTTCCGCCCGACGCTAGCTGAGTGCCTTCCGAGTTCCACTTCAGACCGCAGATCTCTTGTCGGTGCCCAGATAGACGAAGGTAGGAGTCCTCTGGTGCACGCAGATCCCGATGAACGATCGAATGATCACGCGAACCTGAAGTGAGAGTCGCAGAGGAGTTGCCATTGGAATGAAACGCGGCGCCGGGGGAGAGTGGAGAGGAGAGGGACCAAGAAAGAGCGCCAACTCGGCCTGTGTGGTTTTCGTATGTACGGACGTGTTTGATCTGTTCAGTGTCCCATATTTGAATCTTGCCTTGATGTGTACCGATGGCAAGGTAGGATCCCTGCTTGCGATGCTTCAGTCGGACAAATGCCACTACAGATGCTCATGAGCTTGGCGACTCACGTTTCGCTCCCAAGCGAGACCGGATACGTTATCCCCCTCTAGATCACATAGTTTGACGACTTTCGATGTGTTCGCAGACCACAAATATACACAAGAAGCAAGACCAACTGCAAGCACGTTTGTCGACGACCAATCCACTAAGTTCAAGTAAAAGTCATCCTAGAAAGCCGATCATTAATAGGCAAAAGGCTCTATAACCATTACAAAGACTCACCATAAGATCAGGCGCATCCAGTACTTTGAACGGGGTTTTGGCCACCGGGCGGATGAGTTTTCGCTGGCTGAGAAGGACATCTTGGGTACTCTCTCGGATTGGGGAGGTGTTGTACATTTCGTGCCGAGGAGAGTCTAGCCCTCGCCCTGCATTCAAAGCGATCCCACCTGTTATTAATACAACAATAAGTTATAGGCCTGTTCGTGGACGTATATTTGAAGCTAGGCCACCCACTGGAGCTGAAGACGGGCCCGTTCCCTCGAGTAGTCCGATTTGCACTTTTCGGACTTTCGAAAGACAGAAGACGGGATCTAGTAGGTGTCTGCGGTGGTCGATGTGGTGAAGAAGCCGTGTGGTGTACTTGATGACGATGGGGTGAAGAAGTCGAGATGATTGTGGTACCATTGGTAGCGACAGATCCAATTACATTTGAAGGGCGAACGGGCGAGCGTACGGGCGAGCGAGATCCGGATGCGGAGGATGATGCGGAGGATGATGGAAAAAGCTCGCTTGAGAGAGCTTCATTAAAGGCTTGATTTGCTTGATCTAACAAGAGTAAAAGTGTAATATATATCTGGACGATTAGAATGAGTGGCGGGTTAAACGTGGCCTACCAGTTTGCGCGTCCATTTCCATGAATCGTTTCGTCTGGGATTTGGAGGGCGTGGAAGGGCCACTGAATGCAGATCCCAAGCCTCCGTTGGTAGTAGAATCATCGAGAAGGCCATATGGACCGGTGGCGGCAACTGGTATGAACCTTAATGACACCGCAGGAATTGTTGTTTAGTCAATAACGCGGGTGAAGAGAAATGCCAACGCACCTGTCAGGGGAGGCGTTATTTGCAGAACGCTTCCTTTTCCGAGGACTAGAAAATGGTGAACCTGTCGCGGAAAACGCGGGCCCGAGGAGCGGAGGAGTAGATGATGAAGATGGGGATGAGGCTCGGGAAGAAATGGCGGTAGTATCTCCAAATACCGAGCCTGTCGCGGTGCTGGCGCTAGAAGGCGGTTGTATGTCCGCAGCAGTTGCAAATAAGCGACGAGCAGGACTTAATTGGGTGACATCGAAAGGATTGTCGAGGATGTCGTCGGTGTCACTGCGAGAAGAGGATGGATGTTGTTGAGCGCGACGTAGGCGGTGTTTAAACTGGCTGTTCATTGTGACTGAAAAAGTGTTGATTGTAAAGTGATGGGGAGTACAGAAGGAGACTTGTGCCGAGCGTGTCGACTGCTGAGTGGGTCGCGTCGGGGGTGTTCCAGTCCAACCTCGAATGGTGGTTTACAGATGAGAACTAGTCGACAAACCAACACGCGACCAACTCACGCCTGCGCCGCCCTTATCTTCCCGCATCCAGTATAGCTTAATGACGTATTCAACGGGAGGAAACCTTTAGGCTAACTACACCCGATCAGCATGCCGAGCAACGGAAGATGCTGAGCCGGCGCTGGGTGCTCATTTTCGAACTAACCTCTGAGTTCAGATCGTCTCTTGTGACAAAGTCACTCGTCCGACGGCGGTTGATCCAAAGATAGCGCCAGACGTGATTGACATAGGCCAGTCTCGCTGTATCGGGGCGACGTGGAGACTTAGCCCCACATAAATTAAATGAAGAGGACAGGATCATATAACGAGCACACAAGTTCTCGGCTCGGAACTCTTGGATGGTCATGCAGAAGACCTATTGGTGCTTCGGCGTTCATATACAGCAATCTCAACACTGATGAGAAGTCAAACCCACTCAACCATCTTGTTCTGCCCAGCGCGTTCGAGGATTTTTGGCGCACGGTCTCCTTTGCCCGATCACGATCAAGGAGCAGGACAACAATCAGAGGATCAAAATTGCAATTTATTTGACCGCTAAAATGTACTAATATGAGATGTACAACATCCTGGTAGGTACTCTGAGAGGCCGAATCGGGGTCATGTCTTCAATGGCGTACGCCATTGTCTAGTGTCTCCAATTCATCCTTAGTCATTGCTTGCCCCCTTTTTTCTTCGTTTCCTTCTGCACTGTGTCTCTATATCTTCGCTAGTGTTTCATAGCTGTTGTCATTTCATGCCGTTGGCAAGAACCAAATGTGGGCAAAGAAGATATCGACACCTCTATGCTCGAATGATGAGATCGAGTGGGACATAGCAACTCTCGCCTGTGTCGTGGTATTTGTTTATCTGACCCAGTACTAGCAGGCGTGCCGCTCATCACAAATTCGTAGTTCTTTCTTTGTTACTACAGAGTATCTACAGGCCATTTACGCATATGAGCTCAGCGATAACCTAGGTGGCTGGTCATGGCTACGTCCATCGGCTCCAAATATATAGAGAGGAGTGACGCTGATGCCTGCTCCGACGAGAACAATGGTTTCGTGTTACTACAAGGTCATTTCGGTAAACCTGTCTGCCTCTTAATACCTCGGACTAGAGGTGGGGACAGCAACTCACGTCCGGGGAATCCTCCTCTCACCCTCGTCCTCGTTCAATGAAGCGCCCACAGCTGGGTCAATGATCCTAGGCCCATGGCGACTGCCCCCCATCCCACCCCTCGACCTTTGAACGGGATGAAACCACTGCGAATAGTTTGGTGGGACTGAGATAAAATTCCTGCAAGTAGAGGAATATTTCAAGGTATGGGTTTTAGCGTGGACGATAATATGTAAAACACAAATAGATATACAACAGAATAAGACTAACGTTGAAATGTAATGGCAGGGCAAGGGCATGTGCGATGGCTGCCTAATCAGTAAAGGAGAGTTAGTTAGCTTGCAGAGGAGAACCCAGCGTGGACGATACTTCAGATAGGTCACACACGATCCAGTGGAGGATACTGGGCCAATAGAGGAGTCGTTATTCGGTATAATTAAATCAGGAATGAAATCGTAGATATAAACAATGCAAAATGAACAGCTGATCGTGATCGGTGGCCCATGCACCGTCCTTCTCGCTCTTCCAAGCACAAGTTCCACGAGCCAATAATATTGCCTTCCAGCGACGATAGAAGCAGCTGCCGATGCAGTGCCTCGTGCCCACACGGGCCCCTCCGTCCATGTCCAACACATAGCCCGAAGAGCGCGGAGCCTCCCCGAAGGTGAGACGCGCGGGAGTACCACATCCCCGGGGAGGGAGGAAGGGAACTGATCAGTTACTTGACTAGGACGAATCGAAGACTTGTGACGAAAAAATATACTCTTGAAATGGAACTTGGTGCTTTTGACAACGTGTGTTGATCATTAACTTCAGCCTCAGTATACCAAAGAACGTTGACTTTAGCATAATGAGAAGCAGGGGAGACGGTGGTGGTGGACGTACCGTTGTTAGAGCACGACGGGACCACAGATGAACACGCCGACATCGGTATCCATATCTCTCTCAACGATCTGCAAGAGTTGGAGATCGAAGAACCAATCTTCAGTCCCTGCTTGTTTGGGTCGGGTAAATTGCGGGAAGCAATGTATGCCTGCGAAGACACGATCACAATTTGGCCTCTCGGAGCCCCTCAACGACGTCCCTACCTGCGCCCATATCTATAGTATCCATATTGTCCTCCTTCAACCGGGCGTTGAAATCACAATTCTCCGATCGACATCCTGCTCCCCGATTTCATAAAGGACGCCACATAACCACAGGACCATGCCAAAGTTTCGAATAAGTAGGCTTGAGAGTCACGTGGAACGTTATTGAAATGATCCATTGTATACCAGATACATTGAAGAGGTGGGCGAAGGGTGCGACGACGATACCGATGACAACGAGATCGGTCATTACAACAATGCGATTTCGCTCGACCATAAGCATCAGAAAATAAAGGAAAAGATAGGCTCGAATCCATCTCACGTCCGGGGGATCCTCACTCGCATTCCCAAAAGGCCCTTCCGCCATCAACAACATCCTGCTGAACGGAGAGGCTGGAGTGTGCTAATGGTCTCGTGAACATCGTCGTCCCTATTATCGGCCTCTTGTCACAGTTGCAGGCAAGCGCCTATATGAAGGGGTGAAGTGAGATCGCTGAGGAGGTGGAGATGAAGATGTAGCTCTCTTTGGGTGTAGGCGTCGCCTTCTTGATCTTGGCTTCTGTGATCTCTAACAAGATGAAGTCGTTAAAGGGGTCCTCAAATTCCTGAAAAGGCATGACATCAGCGAAAAGTAGAAAGCGCGTCGGGATAAGAAGATTGATCTGTCAATGAGGCGAGAACAGTTAGAAAGGTCCTGGTGTAAACGTGTGAACTGAATACCTACAGTTGTATGACTTGTTCGAGGTCAGCGTGGTCCTGGTTGAAATAGGATCTCGACAACAAGAGGCCTGGACAGAGATAAGAGAAATGCCGCCCAGCTGTGAGAGCCCACGCAGCCTCAATTCGCAAATCTCGGTGCGAAGAGCGCGTCAC
The DNA here is from genome assembly GCA_019633535.1 of Tulasnella sp. JGI-2019a. NCBI lineage: Eukaryota > Fungi > Basidiomycota > Agaricomycetes > Cantharellales > Tulasnellaceae > Tulasnella sp. JGI-2019a. The sequence continues at coordinate 12,977 of WSUE01000306.1, forward strand.
CGCAGTGTAGGCGACACCGGCCGGAATACTCGACACAGAGGCGTTCTACATCCGCTATTTCGAGCTCTCGCTGCGCAGTCGCTGACCGAAGCCAGCAACTTGATAGCTCTCTAGTGTCTAGGAGCCACTGTGCATCGATTGGCTACTTGAACTCGCGGTGAAGTGGCGATAGCAATGGGGATCATGAGGGGTTGGAAGGAAGGGGAAAGAAAGTATGCCACTTTTAACGAACTATATAAGGTGATTTTGACTACCTTTCAAGTTTGGCAATTGGGCGCTCACGCGCTCTCGTGACGCCTAATCCGTGCCTTATCTCCACCAAGCCCTTCAGTGTTTTCACCGTTCGTTCCTTAGGTCGTCCATACTAGAGAGAACTCTAGTTAAATGCAATATACTGAAATATCTAACATGCATTTCTTGGAAAGATAGTCTTCTCGACACTACTCTTATCTTATCAAGGTTCGTCTAAACACTATGGGTGAATTGGCTTCTGACGACGTACCCAACCTGGCTTCAGTAGTCACCCTTTGATGAATTCTAGGGTCCCACGAGTTCTCTATCTAATTATGCAATCTCAGAGTATACAAATGTATCACAACCGATAGAGTCCGATCAGCCGATGTTTGAATTCACAACCTCCCCGAGCATTTCAAAGCTTCGAACCGCGACATCGACCATTAGTCCTGAAAGCAGCGTCCCAACTTATCTTCGACCACTTTCCACACTCCCTTCCTCTCTCTCCCCAAGAATATCCACGGAGTCCGATCTTTCGACCGCTGCAGCGGGGCCAGATTCGCCAATTCTTCTACGAATTCTTCGGTATCTACCTTCTCATCCACCTTCCATTATCGGACATCCAGCATAATGCCATCGCAGAACGGCCGATAGGGTCTGTAGATCACTAGCTCGGGGCCAACCTGGATTGGGATAAAGAGTCTCTGGAGCTTTCTGCAGTTGGCGGAGAGCGATTTCAACCCCGTCATCGTCGCTTGTGGCATGGGACGCGGCGTAGAGAACCAGGAGAAGGTAGTCAGGTTTTTCCATGCAGCAGAGATGACTGCGAGGTCGTCGTCATTTGCTGGTACAACGCGCTGGGTAAAGATTCGGAAGTTCTCCATGACCGTACACCCCAATATGGGCTTGAAGGACAGCGTTATTTGTCGGAGGCCGCCGCCAGGGGGCGGATATTCCGTTCGAGGCCCGATGTTTAGGGATTTGAGTGATGAGCATGGCTGGATCCTGTCGAGCAGTTCATGTACCTCGACGGAAGAAGACGTGAAATCTAGCGATGTGATGAGATGAGTTGGAGCGTAGGACAATATGCGCCAGGCCGTTGGTACGTAGTCGGAACTGATGTTACAGAGCGATGGAAACAGTCCGTCAAGAGACCCGGGTGCGCCTACAGTCACAGTGTTTGTGTTTTCCGAATCCTTCCACCGTCGCGTTACAAGTGTGTTCAATTGTGGGAGTCGTCCGAGTCCTTCCGTGACCGTCGCCGCCCGGGTTGGAAGCTCGAGGCTAACATATCTAAGGGAAGGGTTCTGACTGAGGAGGTTCACCAAGGGGCCAGTATCCATCGTCCATGGGGGTGGCTCATGTTTGCTGCAGAAGCGGAGTGTCAAGCTCTGCAGGTGAGCGAAATCGCAGCCGTTCAGCGCGATGAGGATAGTTTGCATATTTTCCCCCGCAGAGGTAGGTAGCTTTACCATCACTCCTCCCATTCACTCGCTCGCACTCGCAGAGCATTGCAAGTATATCAGTTCTGAAACATGTTGGATCGGCAGTGAGGCACTTGCCTAGCGGACGTCAAACCTCCAAGATCCTTCGATCTCCACCTCCTTCAACGATGAGCCCAGAAGTGATGGTAGGAGCGTCATCTGAGCTATTGATTCAAGCTCGAGCACAAGACGACGGATGGAAACCGCGCCGGGGAGAAGGCATCGTTCGCTTCGTGCACGTAGTTCCAAACTACGCGGAAGAAGTTGAAAGAGGTAGTCCCGTGGACCCGATGGGTGATAAGACAGATTGCAGGATGTAACGAAACGGATTCGCGGAGTGAGATAGTCGAACCTCGCCCATTCATATCGTTTCAAGAGACGTGTCAGAGTCTGCAGAAAAGGGACCATGAGCTCAACGGCCAGTCAAAAAACTACCCACATTTGGACTCGCCATGCCAAATCGGCTAGAAGATACATTAAGAGCCTCCGTGGGGAAAAGTGGAACGAGGTCTATTAGTCCATCTAGACGAACCAGTCTCCAGATACTGTCAAGCGCCCGTTCTGAGATATAATGGCATGTGAGCGCAAATTGTAGTCTGTCCACCCAGCTGGGGATATGACTAATAATAGACCGGAGTACTTCGTCGAGGAGGAGTGCTGAATGCATTGCATTGGTGGTTGCAACTGCGGTTCTCCCACGCTCCACGTTCAACTCGTCTCTAATCACTTGAATGACCGACTTGGTCGTGCAACGATAAGGATCCACAATTTCTTTACGTCAGAGTGCATCCTCCTTTCGATGGCACACTCAATGGTTTACCGGAATGTCTCCAAGATGACCTCGTCGAGATTATCAGGCCTTCGTTGTCAGCCGATTCGGAGATGCCCGCGATACCACTTCGCCCACGATCAAAGGGGTCAAATCGCAATAGTGGCATCAAGCATGCACAAGCGCTTAATTTGAGTCAGAGTCGGATAAGTAGTCAAATAGGATAGTATTCCGAATACAATGTTCATATAATGTTTCGGGTGAAAACATCTCGAAATGTGTCCTGTGTCACCGTCATTTGGCGGTACGATGTACATGGCGGAAAATTGGACATGCTCTATGACGGTACACGCCAAGACGGGTTTGAAGGAGTGTCGCGTTCAAAATTTCGAGGCCCGAGGACGTATTGATATCTAAGGATCTGAGTGATGAACAGATCCGAATCTCATCGAACAGTTCCTATGTATCAGTAATTGAAGAGAGCGAAACCTTCAGTGAAGTGATGCGCCGAGCTGAGGCGTATGACAGTATGCACCGCAGTGCTGATATGTGGCTGGAACTGATGTTACAGAACGATGGAAACAGTCCGTCGGGGACTCTGGAGCAACCATAGTCTCAGCTCTGGTCCTTTCTGACTCCTCCCGCCGTCGCGTTACAAGCGTGTCTGATTGTAGGAGACATCCGAGTCCTTTTGGTGACTGTCGCTATTGGGATCTGGAGATCGAGGTTCACGTACTTAAGAGGGGGATTCCGATGAAGGGAATTATAAGGGGAGCAGGATCCATCGTCCATTGAGGCGGCCCAGAATTTTTGCAGAAGGTGAGGGTCAAGCTCTGGAGGCAGACGAAATCGCAGGTTTTCAGCGCGTTGAAGGTATTTCGTATTTTCTCTTCCGCAGAGCTGTTCTAAATCATCACATGTATCAGTTTTGGAACTTAGTGTGACATATCTGGTCGGCGGCAAGGCACTTGCCCAGGACGAGTCATAACCCCAATACCCGTCGAACTCCAGTTCTTTCAGGGAAGGGCTGAGGAGGACTGAGCATTGCTGGTAGAAGTGCGACTTGAGCCGCTGATTCGAGATGGAGCATAAATTGATGGATGATAATCGCGCTGGGGGAAGGCATCCTTGGCCGCGTGCGCGCAGTTCCAAGCTGTGACGAAAGAGTTGAAAAGGCGAGTCCCAAGGACGAAACAGGCCATATTTAGGCCTAAGATAAGAGAAGCCTCGCAGGATATAACCAATCGGATTCTTCGCGTATAATAGTTAAACCTCGCCCATTCATGTGGTTCCAAGACACGTGCCAGCACCTGCGGGAGGGACCGTAAGATCAACGGCCAGTCAGTTCAGACTTTCGACTCGCCAGCGGAACCCAACCAGCCGGTTCAATGGCAACCTCTTTGGAGAGAAGTTGTATGGTATTAGTCCATCTAGATCAATCACGCTCCAGAGACTGTCGAGTGCCGGTTCTAAGATATGATGGCATGTCAGTGCGAAGCCTATTTTATCCCTATGGCTTTCGAGATAATTGAGAATTAATCGGAGTACTTCATAAAGAAGCAATGCTCGGTGCATGGCTTGATAGTAGATGGTTCCTCGATGTTTTCATTTTCTACCATACTACATAAGATAGACTGCATCCAATCTGGCGCTACTGTCGAGGCTTACCAATGCGTAGTCCGAACAGGTTGCAGGTTCGAATCCTGCAGCGGGTCCCCCTTTCTCCCACTCTCCGGGTGTGACCGTTGGACCCCTTTGTCTAACGGAACTTCCCGGCTCCTCCCATCTGGGAGGTTGGTGTCACGTGGGGGTCAAACCCCACATGAGGTCTAGACCTTGGGTTGATCTCATCCTAAACTCCGGTCGCTAAAAGGGGATCAAATGGGATCCCTGAGAATCGGGTGCGAGAGGGTGGCTGATGGTCCAGCTAAGGAAGGCAGTCGCCGAGCCCTCGAGGCCCGAGCGGTTCCACTCAGGTGGGACCTTGAAATGCCAGAATTGGAGGGTCCACGGGGGGGTTTAGTGGGCGGGTCCGGACGGCCAAGTAGCCGGTGTACCTCAGAAGCAAGATAAACACCCCTAGGGGTCGCGGTAACTTGTGTACCTGAGAAGCCGGGAAACGACGTTACAGGATGCAACCCCACACTGTTGGGACAAGCACATTCCCAGGGATGTGCCCCCTTCGATCGACTACGACGATTTCCCCCTTCGACCGTAATAAAAAAAAATAAAAATAAAAATAAAAATAAGATAGACTGCATTGTTCGCCCATTCTCGATATTTCCTTTGGCGTTACTTCTGAATATTCAATAAAGACAGTCTGATAGCTAATACATACACCTTTGCCTCTCGACGAGCTCCCCGGGCCAATCAAGCGCTCGAATGATCACGGTGAGAGGCTGGTATCCCTGACCTCCGAGAATCTCAGAACGCAGACTTTGCCATCATTTAGCCAATTAGTTTCCTTCACAAAAGAAAAAGCGAAAATTTATGACTGTGACATCGATTTGCCCGTCATCGGGAGCGCATCGGTGGCACCAGACATGAGCGGGCGTTACAGTTCTAGCGAATTAACCCAAATAGATGGGACTCGTGCTCTAAATCCAGCCACCGCAAGAGAGTGAATCTTCACGAAAGCGTCTGTGTATGTTTAAAGTCTATAGTCCGTGATGCATACGCGTGAATGTTCATGCATGAAAAAGGCGGAGATCATTCAGTTGTCCAGACCCACTCTGCGCAGACGCTAGAAGAATGCAACGTGTTTTATTCCCGCTAAAGCACGCCGTATGTAGTCTCAACCGAGACCTCTTCCAGGAGATAGAAAGTGGAAGCGAAGGTAAAAGTAGCGTTTCGTGAACTGCAGCGACCAGTACATGAAAGACAAAGACCATACCAATAATTTAAAGGAATGCAGGATGCGGATGGAATCGTGAAACGAAAAACGAAAAGCGTGATTATGTATGACAAACTGTCTTATGATAATCAGAGTACTCTGGAAGCGCCGGGGAACGGCCTCCAATCGGTCAGTGCCGTGTTCAGTTCCCCGGACCCCCCAAAGTGCACTGACATTCATGCGACAGTCTGCATGTTGCAGATGCGTATCCTGGGAGCGATTCCGCAGAGAAAAAGCGTGTACGGAAACGGATGTCAAATATCGAATAGCGTGGGCGCGTGTAAAAGAAATTCGGTGTGCGCAACGAATAGTGTCGTGAAGTCGAGATCGTATATTTTTGAAGATTGGGGGAATCGCGCAGGGGTCGTGGAATGGGTCGTGGATAGGGAGGTACACTGATAGATGTTTCGCGCCGAGAGCCTAGTTGCGAGAGCCCGATTACTGGACATAATGCATGGGCTATCGAAGGAAAACTGGGATGCCGTTGTGAAGACGTAGGCTCCATGCTTATGGGACAAGCCTGGGGGCGGGGGCGGATATGGTGCGCTGACCGTCCTCGAAAGTCGTTCGAAACGCGTCATTAAGCAAGAAAGAACGATGTCTGAATCACGATATGGAAGCGGTCTAGGAGAAGATGCTGGTGGATCAGATACCCGCCAAAGCGTCTCTTGACTGCCAGCCAAGAAACTTAACTCACGCTTTCAGTCACAGGGCGCATTTTTGCACGCAGCCTTCAAATCACTTGCGGGACTCGGCGCGCGAAACCTTGGATCTTCCCCAATACTCGACGGCTGCGTCGAGGAATAGCCACTTCGAGATCCCACCGTCGAGCTATTACTCATCGTTGTTGCCGTCCGCGTCCCATGCTCTCGCCTGCTGAGATCGAGCGATCCCTTCTTTCTTTTCTCCTTGACTTTGTCTGCCTTGGCGTTCTCCATCTCCAACCACAACTGCTGCGACGTTCGTTCATCCATGGGTCTCGGGAACCACTCCCCAAACACATCCTCCACTGTCCCGATGTATGGATGCACAGGGTTCAGTTCGCATATTGTCAGAGGGATTGGATCATCCTCTTTTGGTTTTGTATCGCCGTCTTTGTTGCGATTCACGTCGGTGGCATCCTTGGGCGGCGGTGGTGCCTCCCTGCGACGACGATGATGATGTCGAGGCTTGACACTGAAGTAGTCGACACCGACCGCTGTTGTCGGACTACTCCTGCGGTCAGGTGTCTTTGATACGATGCGAGGAGAGAGGCATTCCGGAGACCCATTTGGATAGTCAGGATCGAATATCGGGGTCGGCTGCGATCCTGGGGTCCAGTTGGAATGCGAATGTGAGGGGGAGACAGATGTGCTTCCCTCTCGCTTCTGATAATGCTTAAGAGGAGGCTGTTGCTTTGGGTGAGACTGTTTCTGCTGTTCCTGCTGGCGAGTCGAAGAAGTAGGGGACGTTGAGGATTTGGCGATGGTTGAAAGAGTTTGGGATGATCCAGGGACGGGAGGCGGCAGAGTTGGGAGAGGATTGAAGCGCGCCTGAGCAGCAGACGTGCCAAACGCATGGGCATGGGATTGCCATGGAGTCAGTTTAGGCTTCCTAGTAGAGCTGGATGGGTCGAGGATAACACTTGTGGCGGGGGTGAGGGGGAAGTAGGAAGATTTAACTGTTGGCGGCGAAGGTGCGGGACTGCGATTGCTGGCCCTACTTGAGTTGGATCCAGAAGGGGTAGGAGCAGCAGGGTTTGGGATGAATGGAAGCTGGATTTTGGAAGGTCGCTGCGGCCTACTGTGGAGTTTGTCGTGGTCTGCAAGTGCAGAGCGTGTAAGGGACGACATTGGGGCTTATTGGGCGGATTAGAGTACGCGTGCCGCACAGGTTGAAAGTCGATAATATAGACTGATGAGCAGTCGCAAGGCTCACACAAAGCTTGCTGCCACCTGTCAACTAAGCGGGAGAGAGGAGAGGGATGGGGTGGGCGCAGTGGGCGGGTCAATCGGTGTTCGGAGATTGGGCATTTAAATCTCAGCCAATGCAATCTCCCGGGTGTGTTGAGTACCTGTAGGCTGGAAGTACTCCGTCAATTACCACATCCCCTCTCTCACAAGGACATGCCCCAGTGATCCATGCACGTGCTGTCACCACCTTCTCCGGTTATTAAAACTCGGAGATCACACTGCTCTTCCCAATCTTTCTATCTCCTCTCAATATATAAGATGCCATGGCTGGCATTGGCACACGACCTTCCCAATCTCGAAACTTGGACGTGTTATTGATTTTGGCTCTTCATTACGGTTGAATGGCACGCTCATTACGTGCAACTAAAGTGGGTGCGACTCGACCCTCTCGCTGTGATCATTGGGTGCCAGTATGTCGTCGCTCCTCTCACGAATGCGTCAACCCGATGTTTATTTACCACTCTAATCGCGTGGTTGGCACATCCCATAAAGGCGCTTCGACCTCACAGAAGGGTTCCTCTGAGACCCTCTCCTCAGTCCCGTACTTCAGAGCCGCAGAAATGTCTGTTGCATGGCCGTTATCGGTGAATCTCGTGAGACCCGCTACGGCCGCCAGTGTCTTGCAGACATCGCGATTTCTAGAACGCCATCCACCATCGCCAATCGCTGCGAAAGACCAGTGCATGTCCTGGCAAGATTTTGACACACGCCAGATATCGATCTATCCCCTAACCATCGAGCCACTGTGCACCGACGCACTCTCAGCCTCGACTTTCTTCACGCAACAGTCATTTCGGATATTCGCGCAGGCAGTATGCGCTTCTTGAAACTACTTGTCCTTTGTTGTGGCCGCCCATTCACAAATCGGGGATGGCCTTAAGCTCATACGTCAAACCAAGGCGAAGATCGACCCAACGATCCAACACTCACGCCCGATGCCTATTTGATGAACATGAACGATAGTCCCACCTTATAAAAATTACCCTGTATGACGTTGTATTCGATCCAGCCACGAGAATACGCTTCGAAGCCGACTTGGACCTGATTCTCACCCCTTGCGATCTAAGCTGTTGCATCATTATCTTTCATAGCCACTTGGTACCCCATAGAGCTTGCTCGCACCTTGGTCTTCTCGGCGCGTTGAGCTGGTGCACTTCGGTCATGGTCAAAAAGTTCGTCCCGCAATACACGCCCTGGCTCCCTTGCGTGCACCGACTCTCATTCGCAACATGTTCATAGCCCGCATCCGATGGATCCATCTTCCGGGCTCGCAGGAACCGACAACTTGCCCAGTGCTCACACAACCGCTCGGAGCGTATTTCGAAGTCCAGTCAGCCAAGCAGAAATAAGCGAAGGTATATAATAAATGCATGAACAACCAATGTGAACTCATAACGATTGATTCCCCGGAGCTCGAGCCGCCCGAACCTCGGCCGTTAAATCGGTAATAGCCTGCAGCAGGACGTTGATCTGGGCACTGAGGACCTTGACAGCAAGGAAATCGAATCAGTGACGGCAAGCAATAGGGAATGGGAACAAAATTGAACGAGCTACCTGTTGATTCTCAGCGAGCTTCAGCGTGGTTATTTGATTCATCATCGCGCCGTCGCTCATCCTCCGTCTCCTCCCTCCCAAGTTCAAGTTCAAGGAACCGGTAGAATCCAAACGCGATGGCGCGAGTCGTCGTAACGGAGTCGCTGGGCTGCTGGTCACCGAATCGGATGATCTGGGACGTTGTTGAGCCGGCGGATACAATGGGGTTCGATCGTGATTAACAGCTGTCGGCGTTGATGGAGATATCTCAGTCATCAGGTCGGGTTCTTCCCTCACCCCAAGACTTTGCAGATTTTGAGTGTTAGTGGTCGGAAGAGCTGATGTGGAAGCGGCCGCTTCCCGCATTTGTGCCGCCTGCCGTTGCTGAGCAAACCGAAGCATCTAGGTTGCGTTCTGTCAGCCTCTTTGCTTTTCGCAAAGACCACTGAAGTCGGAACCGACCTTGCTACCACCCATGCCCTCCCAGAGGTTCGAAAACTCTCTGCCAAGTACGAAACTTGGCAGAGCGATAAGCAACAATCCGAACATGAGGAGTGGCACGGTCACGAGTCGGCCAAAGAAAGATCTGGGGGTGATTTCACCATATCCTACGGTTGTGATCGCTGAAGTTTGATCGTCAGCAAGGGTATCCGGGGTTGTGCTGGGATATCTCGCGACGTACTAACAAGAACGAACCACGCCGCGGCTGGTATAGACTAGGTAAACAAATTTAGTTTAATGATGGTAACGACACCACGCTAATGAAGCGTACCTCAAACTGTGAAGGATCTCCGTCCGAGTTGACAAATGTTCCAATCACATCGTCCCATATGCCCCTCTCAGCGAAATATCTGAAACGCCAATGGGTGTTGAGTATGCACATCATATTGATATCCAAAAAAAAAAAAAAATTGAAGTACATACAATAGGGTGGAGAAGACGACCAGCGTCATCATGACGAAGAACGCCAGAGCGAATAGCGCGTCCTGAGAGCGCTTTACTGTAAGATACATGACTTCTATAGTTCTAGAGTGCGTTCAGCGTTTTCCTATTGGGTTTCCGATTTCACCGACACTCACAAGAGGATGGTACTGCTATACCGGAAGGGACGGAATACCCTCAGAAGGCGAAATGTACGAAGGATGGAGAATCGGAAGAATGCAGTCTATGAAAGATCCATCTTCAGCCCTCGCGATTTTATCACGAGTCCATTATGGACGCTCTCATACCGTGTCCGCTTGAATAGCGATCTCTATAAAGTATGGAAGGATGGCGAGGAGATCGACGATCGCGAAGAAAGCTGTCAAAACCCAAAATCAAGAAAGACCCTGAGCTCTGGGCTGGCTGCGCGCTGTGACCAACGGAAAACACTCACAGCCGCACCATCTTAATAATTCGCCCCACGTCTCTGAGTGCGCTAGTAGTCGACCGATGTATTCCACGGTGAAGAGCACGACCAATGACGTCTCGATACCAAACCAGACATGGGTGGGTGTCGCGTGAAATGGAGGGAGCGTCTCCAGGATGGTAATGCAAGCCGAGAACACGATGAGCGTCGTAGTCGCGACATGGATTAGGAAAGCTGATTGGGACGAGTTGGGTGACTCGAAGAGCTTGTACAGCTTGCGCTTCCAGCTTGTGCGACGATGGGATGACCGTCAATACACACCTTGTATTCATGAATCAAAAGAGAAAACTCACGGTGTCCGTATCTTATTAGACACTTGGGAGAACCGATTCCCTTCGAGCGAATTGAATATTGGATACTCGACCGCGTCTATTTGGTCGAGCTCGACCTGCAAGTCGATATCATCCTGGATGTCGGCCGCAGTACGTGTGCCCGGGGATGTAAAATGATGGGCACTGGCGTTCAGCCCTGCGATGCCCTGTTGTTGTTGTTGCTGGTATTGTTCGCGATAAGATGATGAACTCAATGGGATATCTCGACTGCTGGCCATTCGCCCAGCGCGCTTCGGTGGTCTTGGAAGAAATAATCGACAGTAGTCAAGATCAACACCCATCTCTTCACACGCGTGTGCAAGTCCCAAATCCAAAGTCTTGGCAGAATAGATTACGATAGCTGATTGATGAGAGTTACAAGACAATAAAGTAGAGCCATTTCTATCCATCCATACAAGTCCATTGTCCAATCCAAACTCGCTCGAAAGCGCACACATGACCACTGCCAGAACGCGAAGCTCAAAGCTCGAAATTAAGCTGCTCTCGATCATGGCTCATGACACGTGCATATTCCAGGAGTAACCTGAAAAGTCAAGCCGAGATATTAGAAGATGGCCCAAGGAGGAACGGGACAGAGTAAAACCCTACCGGAAGACATAAGCCAGCATATCTTCCTCCCTAGACATCGTGAACTGCCACTTATGTCCCGCACGTGCCATCACGTCGGCCATTGCATCGTGGTCCTGCCCGATGCCATCGATATCCCCTTTGAAGAAGGCCATCACGTCGTATACGTCGGTATAGTCCGGCTTGATTGGTATATAGTGCAACCACGGTTGGATGCGGTCGGTGAACCTGCAATGCGTTTGGTTCCCGATAAATTTCTGGGGGGAACGGGAGGCAGGATGCACAACGTCGCGAGGAATTACTTACCATTCAGTGAAGACGGTCGACTTGAAGACTAAAGATTTGGTAGCCAAGCGTTTTTTGAAGCTTGAGGATGGGCCATTTCCATCAATCTTTGAGCCACCAAGGTCAGAACACAGTCGTCAGCAGTCGTGCCAACAAAAGAGAGCCAGGTATGTTGAAAAGCTGTACTCACGTCCATAAGATACTTCCAATGCGTCTCATCATTAGAAACTAGCACAGGCTTCTTAGAGCCCTTCACTTTCTTCATAGTTGGTAACCTGACACCAGAGTCGAACGGGAAGAGCGTCTCCATCAACGCACACGTAGAATCTGGATCGCATTGCACAGGTTTCCCGGTAAACTTGACGTCCACCCACTCCTCATTGATGAAAGCCCGTTCGATCCGCTCCCCAGCGCCCACAGGTTCCATTCGATTCATCGTCGAAGGCATGACCCAAATATCTCCCGTCTTCTCGTTGGCCGCCTCGACGAGCCGGACGCGTTGAGTGAGGTTCCAAAAGGTGGTAGCGGAGTGGTATGTCCCTGTGGTGTTGCCCCGCCAATATAGTTTGCTGTGCTGCTTTTGATTCCAGTCCGGTGCCCCAAAGTCAGACAAATCTTCATACGCGTATAACGATGGGATGTGGATATCGCCATGAATCGATGTGGATGAGGGGGAGAATAACGGGAATAATGGTTCCAATCGCGTGCCAAGTGTCATGTTGTTCAGTGATTGCATGAATCCGTGGAGATGTAACGTTGAAGGGTTGAGGCACACATCCATGGCTAACGTGTGGTTGTGAATGAAGGATTTTTCGGTCGTCGTCCACATGGCTGGGATATTTGGGATCGGAGGTGGGTACGATGATGCCACGAGAGGGCTGGATAGTGAACAAGATGAAGCAATCCCTCGACCCTGCGAGGTGAAATCCCTGTGTGGGGCAAGAACTAGAGGACTTGCTTAGCGCGCAAACTCGATGGGTGCACCATACAGGCCTCCTACCTGTCCTCGAGCGTGCAGCATTCACAGCAGCTCGGTGGTAATCATGGTCGAGTAAGAGGCTAAAGAGTGTGATTTTAGTCAGAAGACATTTGAAAGGGACGTGCTGGTAGACGTACCTCGGAGTATCCAATACACTGAAACTAGCCCGAAGATCGGGTAGCCATTTCGCCAGGAATTGTAGCACCTCCAGCTGCACCACGGCACGCCGAGAACCCTCCTCTGATAAAGATTCCTCGTTGGGGGTCGAGGTTGTGCTCGTAAACGCGGCCTTTCCATCAGTGACGGCGATAGTGAATGCATCCTGTCACCAAATTGTCAGCGGATGATATCAGGGACGCGAATCTTGACTTGGACCGACCCTGCGTGATTCCGCGGCAGTTTGACGTGTGCGGAGTTCGTCGGGATGAATGCCCCAGAACGGTTCCAGGTCCTTGTGTATCTGGTCATACTCGTCAGGAAGCGCAACCCGGTTCATCAAGACGTATTGCCACCTGAGAATCAACCGCGATTAGACCGCGTTTGAATTTTCACGTTAAGAATCATCGATTAAAAATAAGTATCGGTCAATGTGCGCGTACCATTTATCAAAGCCAGGGGGCGGCGATCTACCATAGCGTCTTTTGTACTCCGAAACGGCGTCATGCAAAGTGCGACTGCTCTTGGATTGCTTGGCCCTCCAATCCCGTTCCGCTTTGTTAGAGAGCTCATATATCGGATGCGGTCCATGTTCGTTGACTTTGACGCGCCCATCGCTCTGGTAGACATGAGCGGTGTGTGCATCTAAACCAAGAGTATTGGGTCGATCATTTGAATGCCGACCAGGCTCAGGTAACACAACGGGATGGTCCTTCCATGGCAGCTTGATGGTCTTTCGAAGCTCTTGGAGCTGGCTGGCATGCGAGGACAACGTGTTTTGGATGTGGGATCTGGCGGGATGTGTGGGGGGAACTGTAAGTACAAAAGCAGTGAGGCCCAGGGTGGCAACGGCTGCAACGAGGATGATTCTAGTGAAGCGTCGTAATCCGAGGAAAGACATTATTGGAGGGGTGACTATGTGTTATTGAAGGGGGGGGGGGGCGGGTGGAGGTTGGCGTTGGAGACGCGCCTCGCAGTGAGCGTATGGTTGGACTTGCAAAAGTAGAACGGAAGAAGACCCGAGCGCAAATCCCGCCATCACACGGCGTCTTGGCTCACCACTGCCGCGTTCCCACTACTTGTGGCTTATGGGGCGCGAAACGGCGTGGGCTACTTCTAGCGGTTGCGCTATGCTTGCACTCGCTGGAAGTACGGTCTTGCTGAGTAATCGAAGAACCCAATGAAAGGATGAGCGTAGCAAATGAATACTCGCCGCCACTTCAAGGTTGCCATCGTCCTTCCACTGCAACACCATCGGCATATCATTACCGTCTCTTTCTCTTTTCCTACACCCCATACCCTAGTAACTTGCCTCGTGGATTCCAATCTCAAACGAGACTTGCGTTGAAGTTCCGCCCTATACACTTCAGTGTCGCTTTAGCTTGTACTTTGTTTTGTTGCAGTTCCCGAGCGTGAACCGGACCAACTTCTTCTTCTCATCACGTATGATTATATTGGCTTAGAGATGGACATGACGATGACAGCTTAGCGAGAGCAGAATCATTCTAGAGTTTAGAGACCAGCATAATGGTGTGCTTGCATCAGCCGCAATTGGCGGGCCGGGGCGTCTCCTGGCGGCCCGATTTTCCCGGTGTGCACATTTAAGCGGGTCGAGTCTTTGCCTACTGTCTTGTCACTTCTCCACGTTGTACGATAATGTCGGTCCCAAAGATCAAGCTCAGTAACGGTATTGAGATCCCTCAGGTGAGGGGTGTGTCTTTCACTAGAAGGTCAACAACTACTAACAAGGTCTTTCCCATCTCCTCCCCGCTGAATTGACTTAGATTGGCCTCGGAACCTGGCAAAGCAAAGCAGGAGAGGTAGAGAACGCTGTCGCACATGCTTTGAAGGACGCCGGATATAGGTTAGGCCTATCAATTCTTCGACATTGCTATAGCTATGACGAAACACTGAACTAAATACACATCGATAGCCACATCGATTGCGCCTTCGCGTATGGGAACGAGAAGGAAGTCGGGGATGGCATCAAACTGTCAGGTGTTGCCCGTAAAGATGTCTTCATTACAAGCAAGATCTGGTGAGATCGCGTCCTCTACTTTGGTTGAATTTCCATTAATAGTGACACCACTGCTTCTAGGTGTACATACCATTCTCGTGTCGAAGAGAGCCTCGATACCACTCTGAAGAATCTTGGAACTGACTATCTCGACCGTAAGTCTATTACTCAATATTTCTGCCCACGACTTGAGCTGAGATGAGCTCGGGTCAGTGTTGCTAATCCATTGGCCCGTGGCGATGAACCCCGAGGGAAATCATCCTCTCTTTCCGTTAAGACCCGACGGAGTGCGCGACATTTTATACAACTGGCCCCTCAAGGAAACATGGACTCAACTTGAGATGGTTTACAAGGCGGGCAAGGTCAAGGCCATCGGAGTATCAAACTTCTCGCAACTCAAACTCGAAGAGGAGATCCTTCCGTTCTGCGAGATCAAGCCCATGGTCGACCAGCTGGAGATACACCCATACAATCCACAGCATAACCTCACGACGTTCCTTAAATCACAGGGTATTGTTGTGGAAGCTTATTCTCCCCTAGGGAGCTCCGCGTCTCCGTTGTTGAAAGATGAGGACATTCTGAAGATAGCAGATAGGCTCAAGGTCACGCCGGCGGAGATCCTCATTGGATGGGGAGGTGAGTTACTTAAAATTTCACCCGCCAACTGATGTTGCTGATAGGTCATGAATTATAGTCGCCAAGGGCTTTGTTATCCTTCCGAAGTCCGTTACACCTAGCCGAATCGATTCCAACATCAAATATGTAACATTGGATGCCGCAGATGTGTCAACAATAGACGGTCTTGCTGCAGCAGGAAAGCAACACCGTCTGATCAAGCCACCGTGGGGTGAGTCTTCTCCAATCTCCGGTTGGATGCCGTTTAAGTCAGTATACTGAACGACCGCATTGATGCAGCCGGTGTCAAGCTGGGCTTCGAGGATTGGTTCACGGGGTAGTGGGGAAATTCGGAACGACTCGGCTCAGCTTAATACAGGCTATTCTGTCGGCAATTTTAATGTGAATATTTCGTGCCAACGCTATTCAAGCCAACTTGGCGAACCAATGCAATAGGGCGTGTGGGGTGCACGTGCGAGGCGGGCCGTGGCACGGGCCGTGAGAAGGGTCCGCGGCTTTGGACCTGGTCTGGATATTATTGCGCATAAACGATGCGCCAACTTTCTCTTTAGATTCTCTTTCAATCACACCAACCCCCACTATCGCTTTAGCTTTCTCGTTCACATGTTCGGCGCTGTAGGTCGTCGAAGGTTAGCATACCTCGCAGCTGCTGGCGCTGCTGGTGGTACCACCCTCGTGTTCTACAACCGTGCCACTCCGATACATCATGAGCCGGTCTCGACACGTCCACCGCCTCCTTGGACACCTCCGAGTAGGCTGGAAATGATCCAGAAGATGAAGGATGCTGCCAAATCTGGAGAAGAGTTCGATCTTTTGGTCGTTGGTGGAGGTGCGACGGGTGCGGGAGTAGCTGTTGACGCCGCTACCAGAGGCTTGAAAGTCGCGCTGGTCGACCGAGACGACTTTGCATCAGGTAGGTCTAACGTGCAACGTACACTCTCTTTGAATTCACTGTCTTCTCTAGGTACATCCTCCAAGTCGACCAAGCTCGTCCATGGAGGTGTCCGTTACTTGGAAAAGGCCGTCTGGGAGCTCGACTATGAGCAGTACAAGCTCGTCCGAGAGGCTCTACATGAACGTCGTGTGTTCTTGACTACTGCTCCATACCTCAGCCATATGCTTCCAATCATGCTTCCGATCTACAAGTGCGTCTAACACTTTTCGAGACTTTGCTTGACTCGCTGACGTCACGACATAGATGGTGGAAACTACCGTATTATTGGGCTGGTTGCAAGGCATATGATATTTTGGCTGGAAAGGACAACATGGAATCATCCTACCTCATGAGCAAAGGCAAAGCTATGGCCGCTTTCCCCATGATCAAGAGTGATGGGCTGGTTGGCGCTGTAGTGTACTACGATGGCAAGTGCTCTCTGGTATGAATTCCTCTGCGTCTATTAACCCACAGACGATGATCTTACAGGACAACATAATGATTCTCGGATGAACATGGCCCTCATCATGACCGCTGTCAAATACGGAGCCGTCGTCGCGAACTACATGAATGTAACTGATCTCACGAAGGATGCTAATGGTAAGGTTATTGGCGCAGAAGTGACGGACGTCTTCACTGGCGAAAAATTGGCTGTCAGAGCCAAGGTCAGCCCCTCGTTTTTAGTGTATATTGATAAGGAAGCCTAATACGATCCTATGTTACACAGGGTGTCATCAATGCCACAGGTCCTTTCTCCGATGAGCTCCTAACTCTCGAGAATCCCGAGAAACATAAGCCAATCGTCGCCCCCTCATCTGGTGTCCACATCACTTTGCCGAAGTACTACGCTCCTCAAAAGATGGGTCTCCTGGACGCCCAAACATCTGATGGCCGAGTGATCTTCTTCCTCCCGTGGCAAGGTAACGTCATCGCCGGAACTACCGACTCACCGTCTCCCGTCGAACGCGACCCGAAACCGTCTGAGGAGGACGTGGAATGGGTCCTTGACGAAGTTCGACGGTACCTGAGCCCCGATATTCACGTCAGACGAGGCGATGTGTTGAGCGCCTGGAGTGGACTACGACCGTTGGTCCGTGATCCAAAGGCCAAGAGCTCGCAGGCCCTCGTCAGGAATCACTTGATCCATATCAGCGAGAGCGGGCTCTTGACCGTCGCGGGAGGAAAGTGGACAACGTACCGTCAAATGGCAGAGGACGCTGTGGACGAAGCCATCAAAACCTTCAAATTGGAGCCCAAGAACCCATGTGTTACCGCCACGGTAAAACTGGTTGGCTCAGAAGGATGGAGTTCCAACATGTATATTCGGTTGATCCAGAGCGTGAGTTGCACCACATCCGTCATCTCGTTTGAGTATGTGAGCACCCAGTAACGAGAGGCCTGTCCTAAAGTTCGGAATCGAGACACAAGTTGCTCAACATCTATCAGAGTCCTATGGTGACCGCGCCTGGACGGTTCTATCATACGCATCGTCAACTGGACAACGATGGCCCCTTCAAGGAATTCGCCTGAGCAACACATATCCCTGTGAGTCCTATATATTCGATCCGTATTATGCTTCATATTACTGAGGGGCATGCATCTAACAGATATCGAGGCGGAGGTCCATTATGCATGTCAACATGAATACGCGCAAACGGCAGTCGATTTCATCGCACGTCGGTCTCGCTTATCTTTCCTCAACGCCGGAGCCGCTTTAGATGCCCTACCTCGCGTCATCCAGCTCATGGGCGACGATCTAGGGTGGGACTCGAAGCGCCGTCGTAAGGAATGGACGGATGCACGAGACTTCCTTGTCTCGATGGGTCTTCCTCCTCAGATGGAAGGCGAACTGGATCAAGTGAAGGGCCTAATGGGCGACAGGACCACTCTGACGGCCACGGCAGCCGCAACCACCTCCGCGATCAAGGGCGTCCTCGCGGCTGGATCAGGGTTACCCGCCACTCCTTTGACTCCACAGAACATCCATCATTCGCGAGGTATGTTCTCAGTGGCGGATTTGGAGAAGGTGAAGAAAGAGTTCGCGGATAAGGTGTCTATCACTCGGAATGAGGTCAAGGTCCTACTTGAGGAAATGCATCTATTCGATACGGACGATCAAGCGACCATGGGCGACATTGTAGATGGAGCGCTGCATGATATGGGTATCAAGCGGAGCGACAAGATCGGCTTTGAGCAGTTCTGGCAGGTACGTCTTGTCGTATCAAGATTCCCCGTCGTTCATTAGTAGGCTTGCATCTCACGAGAGACTATCTTCTTTCGCAAGATGTGTGTGGACCTCAAGACGGCAAGCGTCAACGCGCCCATTGGCGCGACAATCAACAAGCCCCGGCGAAAGAGGATACCAGTCGCCAAGTCCGGAGGAGGAGTATAGTTCTCCTCGGGAGCCTCGGTATATTTTGTATGCTAAAAGTTTCGATGGAAACAAAAATTCTCCGCACTGTTCACGTGTGGTTTTGAGATGTATATGGTTGATGAAACTAAGGCTGAATAACATACAAGTCGCATATTGGTGAGATCAAGATTATATTAATGCCCACGAATCTTTCCGTAATTGCGCTGCGTACGTAGTGACCAGCAACGTGCCACTTGACCTAATGTGAGATAGTGCTTCTTGGTCCACAATTCGGTTGAACAAAAGAGAGGAAGGGGAAAGAAAGAAAAGAAAAGAAAAGAAAAAAGGACGAGGATCTGGCTGCCTGTGGAGGAATGAATATACCATGCCAATCCAGCGGCAAACGCTATATTACTTGGAATATTGGTAAGACTCGCCTATACAAGCCTCCAAAGCATCGGATACGAACATGTCGAAAAATACGAACTCACGGGAAAACGTGAAAGTGTCGGAGAATACCCTGTGGGGGGGTACAACGGAACGATTAAAGGTGGAAGAATCAAGATTTTTTAAAATAGGTTGGAAGTGGGGGATGGTGAAATTGAAAAAGAGGGTGGGTGGGTGGATAGCATCGGTAAAAACGTGGAACAAGGAGTAACTGCAAAAGAAAGCACACGCCCAAAGATAGCCTCTTGATTGGAAGAATATCCCAAAATGGGCCATTGACATACCTTCAATCACCATTAGAACCAGTTCTGGAACGCGATGTCGGGATCATAGTGAGACATGGGGACTTGTGGAGACTGTGTCCATTCGCCATTGGGATCGGAGAGGCACGGTCCAAGGACGGCTTCGACGTCCCGTAGGCGGTTGATATATGGCACACCTATGATCGAATTATCTTTTAGTCATGAACTTTCTAGTATCTCGTAACGAGAAGTTTTGAAACCGACCCTCAAGTTGCGCCCACACAAGATACCATAGGAGACTTCCCCATTGCATTTCAGGGTCATCATTCTTCACGACATGATGCGCAAGCTCGTGGCTCTGACATGCAGATATGCAAATCTAGGCTCATAGATTTGGTTAGGGGGTTGTGACGACATAAGGAATGGTGCACCCACAATTCGGGGTGTCCAACCGATGATTCTAGGCATTGAAAGCTCAGCCGTCAATTGCCCTTCCATAGTGAAATACCAGGGAAGACCTAGGAGTAGCGGTCCAGGTCATAATTAGAACATCATATAGCGACTGGAGGTAGGATTCGAAGGGTAGGAACATACCCAGGAATCGTCCAGAGTGGTCAAACTAAATGCGATGAATGAGAGAGGATGTGTCAGTTGGGCGCTTGGTGCAAATTGAGGGTTGGTTTTCTTCTTACATCAAGACCAATCTATGACCAGGTTGAGGTGTATGAACACTATGGCCAAGCAACAAGAGATGGTCGCGGAAGAGGACTCACCCAGATCAATGCGCCAGGGTTGGTGTCCTCTATCAACCAAGAGTAAATTTCCTGCCCGGGAATAATATCCAATGGGTCCACTAAGCGCACAGCTGGATGACGGAGAAGTAGAAGTGGCTAGTGTCAATTCGCGAGCGAGTGGGTGGGTTATTTTGTGAAAGCTCACCTTGAACGCCTTCCTGGCTAGTACAGCTAACTACAAATATGAAATTCAAGGTTTCAGAATGATGCTCGCCATTTGGAGAGGGATAGGGGCCCTGTGTGTCAAGACTTACACCAAAGGGTACACTCATCCGTCGCTCGAAGCGTCGACGTAGCATATCTAATCGCTTGTTCCTATAAACGGTAATCGTAGCCTCCGGTTTCGGCACAGTCTCAGAGAACAAGGCACTCACAACATTCGGTCGTGTAGGACGCAACATCACTACCGAGGCTCTGGCATCCGGTGGGATCTGGACGCCGATACAGTCTATCAAGAGGTAGAGGCGACTCCGAGGATCCCGTAACGTTTCTGTAAGCGACGAGACAAATGGTTGGATGAGCGGTCCACGGCGGGCTATTGGACTGGGCTACATTTGGTGGCCTCAAGCCAGAGCTGGATATCGTTCTCGGCGGCCATATTCCAATTTACCGCGTTTGGCGTTGACTGGATGCATACAAGAATGTACGTCTTGTAAGGCAGTGGCTCGACATGTTCGATCTGCAATTCGTCTGAAGGATGGAGATGAAACATAATGAGAGGTAGCCGTTAAGAGAAGCGGGTGTGATAGGTCAAGGAGACAATCAGCGAGAGACTAAGATGCAAGCGCAGGGGATCCTGTGGACAAACCTGTAGGCAACACCACAACGGAACTGTTGGCCATGCTCTTATGCATTCTTAGAGAGTGTACTTGTACCGCCTCCTGCTGATACCTGAATACTTCCTTAAGGTCCGTGGGATCTCTATCCTCTTGGTAACGTGCGTTTAAGAACGTGGCAAGGGCCCGGATAGTTCCTGGGCGATTAGGATCTCCTGGAGGTTGTAACTTTACTGCCTCCTGCATATATCCGATGGCTGCGTCGAGATCCGCGCGATCCTTCTCTTCCTTAAACCGTCCGAATATGTAAAGAGCCATGTAGTTGATACTCGTTGAACGATCGGGATGTCCTACAGGTCGCAATTGTACCACCTCGTGTTGGTATGAAACGGCGGTGTCCAGATCTGCCCGGTTCCTACCAATCATGAAACGTGTATGCATGTAGAGGGCCGTATTCTGTACAGTGTCCGAGCGATCAGGGTGTCCTGGAGGTTGGAATTGGAGCACCTCTTGTTGATATTCGATAGCTGCGTCGAGATCTGTGTTGTCACTATCTAGCTCAAACCGTGCGTAGAGTTCATGCGCCACACTAGTAATGTCGGTATCCTCGGTAGCATCGGTCTATAAAATGCCGGTTTTAATAAGATTCTAGTGAAAAGCAGTGGATAATAATCTCACCAAGACTATCAGTTCCTTGAGGACAGCGTTCCCAGTTGCACGCTCGGTTGGATTCACTTTCCAGAATATATCAACCACGGGCCACAGATTCAACGGCGATTTTAGATTCGTTGCGGATTCTGGGAGGGTTCCTTCCATAATCGCCTTCATAACTGAAGGGATAGTTTTAATCCATGAGTATGGCACACGTTCCTCCATGACCTATGTTTGTGTCAATATTCATGTTGGAGATAAATCGATCAAGAGAACACACTTCCACGAAGAGACTGTAAGGAACTCCCAAGTTCTTGTAGTAACCAGTCACATAAAGTGTTGTTTCAACATATCGAGCATGCATCCAGCATTGCTTCTAGATGAAGTATTACGGTTCATTATCGGCCATATCCCCAGCTCGGCGGACAGACTACGGTTTGCGCTTACATGTCGCCATATATCAGAATTGGCGCTTGACAATATCTGGAGGGTGGTTGGTTTGGATGGATTGACACTGCTCATACCACTCTTTCCCAGCGAGGCTCTCAATGTACCGCGTAGCCAGTTTGACCTGGCGAGTTGGAATGATCAGTTTTTGACTGGCCATTGAGCTCACGGTCCCTTTTATCTAGACTTTGGCACGTCTCTTGGAACCATATGAGTGGACGAGATTCGACTATATCGCCCAACGAATACGTTGTATTACATCATGCAACCTGTCTTATCACCCATCAAATCATCGGGATTCTCTCTTACATCTGCTTCACCATAACTTGGAACAGCGTACGCAAAGCGAACGATATCTTCTCCCTGGCGCGGTTTCCATCCGTCGTCTTGCGCTCCACCTCGAATCAACAGCTCAGTTGACACTTCTACCATCACTGCTCGGCCCATCGCTGAAGGAGGTAGAGATTGAAGGATCTTGGAGTTTTGACGTCCGCTGGGCACGTGTCTCACTATCACCATGATGCGATTCGAAACTGAGACCCTTGCAATGCTTTAGCTGCGGGAGCGAATATGCAAAATATCTTCAACGCGCTGAGCAGCTGCGATTTCGTCCACTTGCAAAGCTTGACACTCCGCTTCTGCAGCCAACATGCGCCACCTCCATGGACGATGGATCCTGTTCCCGTAATGAACCTCCTTCGTCAGAACCCTTCCCTTAGGTACGTTAACCTGGAGCTCCCAATCCCGGCCGCGACAATCACGGAAGGACTCGGACTTCTCTCCCAATTGGACACTCTTGTAACGCGGCGGTGGAAAGACTCGGAGAACACCCGGTCCAGGACCGGGGCTGTCAACATACCCGAGTCCCCGGAAGTGCTGTTTCCATCGCTCTGTAATATCAATTCCGATTGCATGCCAACACTCCTGCGCGTACTGTCCTATACCCCAGCTCACTTCATCACCTCGCTACAGATCTCGCTCTCTTCTTCCACCGAAGCGAAGGAACTGTTTAAGAGGATTCAGTTATGCTCATCACTCAAATCCATAAACATCACACCTTCGCCCTACGTCAAGTGATACGGCACCCCTCGGTTCCCTGACTTCAACCCTTTAAGAGCGACTCTGTCTTTCAACCCCATCTTGGCGTGCGCGGCCATTGAGAGTTTCCAAACATTTGCCCTCGATATTGTACCACCAAATGACAGCGACCTCGCGTCCATCTCTCTTGCATGGCCAAACCTGTCCAACTTCTCCTGGTCTTGTATATCTCGTTATGGGCCACAAACGACTATGGCGGGCTTGAAAGCGCTCTCTGCCAAGTGCAGAAAGCTCCAAAAACTCCGTGTCCCACTTAAAGTCGGTCCCGAACTAGCGATTCACAGGCCCTATCCACCGTTCTGCGATGGCCTGACGCTGGATGTCCGGAAATGGAGGGTGAATAAGATGGTGGACACCGAAGAGTTCACAGAAGATTTGGCGGCTCTAGCGCCACTACAGTGGTCGAAGGATCGAACTCCGTGGCTGTTCTTAGGGAGAGAGAGGAAGGGTGTGTGGAAAGCAGTTGAGGAGAAGTTGGGATGCTGCTTTCAGGATTAACTGGCTGGAGGCGACGATTAGCGCATTCAAGGTGCTGGTGAGATCAGAAGGCTGATGGGTCTTTCCGCTGCCGTAAGATGTTATTCCCCTCCCGGGATATGAACGGCCGTTGTACGCGTTTATACCCAACCAAACATTACTTCATGTATCGTCGAGTGCATGTCTTAAACTCTCGTAGTGGGTTTGTATAGCTTCGGCATGCTCACGGGCTGTAAACTTATGCCAAGCCCACTACGCCCGATATCTAGTGTTCAGAGAACCGACGTTGCGGGAATGTTATCCGGGGTAGATATGACATGGCCGTATGGAATGTATTATAAGGTCGCTCCCTGACCCAGCAATCCTAACCCGGGACGAGATGGACCGCTATCTTCAATAAAGTCGGTGCGTGAAGAATCAATTGAGACAGCCAATTCGATGCTTTGACCGGCTAGTCCATGAGTTCACATGTCGAGAGTTTGACCACCTAGATCAGTAAGATGTGGCAGCATAGCGACTTTTGAGGCAAGGCGATGTAGGAATGATATGATCCATGGTGACGTGCTGAATCCAGTGGTAGTTTCTCTGAAATGAATTCCTGCATTTGCGGCATCGAATAAATAAGCTTCCCCGAGATGCGCCAGTTAGAGTATATAGCGTGGGATCGGACATCGCGGTCTGAACATAGCCGAACTTTCTGAACATCATCTGATCAACGTCACACCGCATTTTAGCCCAGGTATCTTTTTCGGAGCCCAAAACGAGCAAGACAATTATTTGGGCTCGCCGTTCTTGAATGATTCCATCGAGCCTCGCCCTGTGCCAAGCGGCTTGGCCGATTAATCGAGGCTGTAACTCGACTATGCTGTCAAGACGCTGATGGAGTTGTATGCTGTTCGAGTGCCAGTACGAATTCCGCATTGCGTCAGGGTATGTCAACGGCATTCTGGTCATGTATAAAGGATGTTGCTGAAACCGATAAAGAATAATCAGCACATCTCATCCAATCCCCCCCTCCCACTCACGACCACTTCTACTTCCAACGATCATCATGCGCTTCTATACATCTATCACTCCCCTCCTCGCTCTCGGTTGGCTTGCTTTGATCGCAGCAGCTCCTATAGATGGGAGCATCGAACGTCGTGGTGACAGCTGCCGTAAGTTGACCCCCCTCACACCCTCGAGCATTGAGACTAACATACTTCGAATTGGCTTGTAGCTCACGGAGAACATTGCCCGCCGGATTATTCGCCGTCCCATCCCAAGCGTGGTAACGGAGGCAACGCCGGAAACGGTGGTAATGGCGGCTGGTCTCATCGAAAGGGCAATGGTGGCAACGGCGGAAATGGCGGAAACGGCGGTGCATCTCATGGATCCGGAAGCGGCGGCGGCGGAGGCGACGGCGGCAAAGGCGGAAACGCTCATGGCTCCGGCAACGGAGGAAACGCTGGCAACGGCGGTAACGGCGGCTCTGCCTATGGCTCAGGCGGTGGAGGTGGTGGAGGCGCCGGTGGTGATGGTGGCAACTCTCATGGCTCGAGCAATGGAGGGAACGCTGGTAACGGGGGCAACGGAGGCTCATCTCATGGGTCGGGTGCCGGAGGGGGCGGGGGTGCTGGTGGCAACGGTGGCAATTCTAATGGCTCAGGCAATGGCGGCAATGGCGGTACCGGTGGCAACGGCGGCAACTCGAATGGCTCGGGGAATGGCGGTAACGGCGGTAATGCAGGGAATGGTGGTAACTCGAATGGTTCGGGGAATGGCGGTAACGGGGGCAATGGAGGCAACGGTGGCAACTCGAACGGTTCGGGCAATGGAGGAAATGGTGGCAACGGCGGAAATGGTGGCGCATCTAATGGCTCGGGTCACGGTGGCAATGGAGGCAATGGGGGAAACGGTGGTAGCAGCGGGCGCTGAACAAGCCTCGAGTTGTCGCCGTGAGCGACGGTCCAAGTATAGATACTCAACGCATTCAGCTACATGTTTTTTCATTGTATTCATACCACACGGACATCTCCTTTACGTTCCCTTCGGTATAAATACGACCCTTAGGTTTATAATGGAATTTGACTCTCGCCATGGCGTCTGTGGTCCAATCGATATTGATTATCTTGGAGCTGTAATGAAGTTGGTGTTTGGACACTGGAAAAGCTAGGATTTTCGATGATAAGAAGCCAAGGAATTAGGAGCCGAGTCGGGTTGGTTTGTCTATATTCAGAGAGGGTTGTTCCTGCAGATTGGAAATATGCGAGTAATAGATATAGATCGATAAGTCTCTAAAGTTGTGATATTTCATTGCAAGAAACGATGTCCCGTTCGACTGCCACTTATGGGTAGCAGTGATTTTGAGACTACACCCCTTTTGTGTCTTGATGAACTGTCCCGCTTTCGGGAGCTCGTACCAGACAACTGAGCATGAAGTACACAAAGTCCTCATACAGTAGCGAAACCATATTTTTAAATTTCAGACCACAATGGTTTGAATGGAAAGAGAGGGTGTCCGTTCGGTACCAAGTAGACAATGTAGAACTACTGCCGTCCCCGCTTCGTCTGAGAAGTTGTACATTTATGATTACCTGTCTTACTACTATAAATCAAACTAGCTTGTATGAAGTCGCTCGGGTAGGCACTATGTCATCATTTAAAGGCTTCAAGTTAGAGCGGCATAGAGGTGATAGGGAAACCAAGAAGGTTACAAAGTAGCGACCCAAATTAGAAGGGAAACAGGAATGTCTGGATGGGGAAGCATAGCTCGCATGATTAAGAAAACAGTCCCGAAGAATCATATGAGTAGCATATGAAGAAGGCTAGGAGGCTCGTCACCTTGATGTGGTCCCTCATTCCCTCTCCTTCTCTGCCTCCGAGGCTTTAAGACTGCGCGCTACTAGTTTTGATTTTTCGAGAGCTATGAGGTTGCGCATGTTCCAGGGGATCGCAGCGGGTTGCGGTTTAGCTGCCACGAGATTTCGCTTGGTGGCTAAAGGGCGCTTTGTTGGAGTACAGGTGAGTTGGGCGGAAGCTGGGCAATGGTAGCCTGAGATGTATTTGGAGGGGATAGTTACGCGTCAGTATCAAGCGACTCCGAAGGATTGCAAGGCGGATGAACTTGATTCACCACTGTCGTGATCGTGTGTGATGCTACCAGTTAACTTTTTGAGGAGAAACGGTAATGTAACACCATAAGGTGAGGGCCTTGTATTCAAGTTTAATGTGATCTTTCGCTTACTAGCAGTAAAAATTATTGGGGACTGATGGGTCCTCGAAGGTTGGGTATGCGCAGTAGAGGCTATTGTCTATGACGGAATGATCACCGAGGGGGAAGTTGGCGAGGTCGTTTTTTGAGCAGCTTGTGACGCATAACGGTGGGGTGTCAGAGGCTCGAGGTTGAAGGTCGTTGATCCAGCCGGCGTTGACGAAAGGAGTAAGGGCTGTGATGAAGATGGCCGCGTCGAGCATCGTCGCGGTTGTATTAAGGAGAAGGTATGATAGCAAAACCTAAGCTCGTCGATGGCAGAAGTGGACGAAGAGAGGGGGCTCACGAGACGAATCTAGGCAGCGATTTTTCATTTCGATAGCCTACTTATCTGAGCCTAGTTGTTCGCTTGGTCTTGGCCCTTGGCGACGGCAAAGCCTGTCGCATGAGGCATTACGGGAAACCGAGTAACAAACGCCCACTGCAGCTGACAGGGACCTTCTATAATGTCTTGGAGAAGCCAAGAAATTCAGGAAGACATTGTAAGGACTTCTTGGAGCTATGGGTTTGGTAAAAGTTTGGTATGGTTGCGATCATGTCAACATTTAAGGCATCGTGCGAAATACTGCCAAGATCTACCAAGGCGTCCTTATAAGCACACGGTCATGTGCGCGGGTTGTTCTGTCTCTTATCACAGCAACCGTGGCGCGAATAGGTTTGAGGCCTGCATCATTTTGCGAGTGATGTATTTAGATGTGAAAGCCGCGAACGCTTGTATTATGTAGCAGTGTCGTCTGACTATGTGAGTCGGGGCTCGAGTGTAACTCCTACGTGTAAGGACGGGTTCGAACTTGACCTCTAACGCTTGACAAGTGGGATCAGACATATCTGATATGCTCTTGTGAGTATGACCTCCGCATATTATCCCAGACCCGCCGGCTGCTGACCCCGAGAATGCTCAGCATGGAGAGCCATTATCAATTACAAGCACTGCCGTCGCACGATACTAAACTGGAAGTAGAGTGGTGATAACGGAAGGGTAAACTTGACTTGTGAGCGGTGATATCTGGTACATATGAAATGGTGAGGGAACGAGTTCTTGTTTAGAGGGGTCATTGGTTTGGAGGTCAGCTCGCAGTCGTGTGAAGAGAAGCCTCAATTGAATAAATGAGCATTACTAAAAGAAATTGGAGATGGCGGAAGGGAAGAGGTTGGATCTGGTGCCCCGTCGACCCCATGCCATTTGAAGCAGGTCTGGTCTATATACTTGGACTGGCAACGGTGAGAGATAGATGCTCTTCTCAACATTATTCTTCAACCATACCTCTAAGCCTTTATCCGCACCTCGATCGCCATTAGCTCACCGCCACTATGCATCTGTTGAGGATTTGACTTAGAGCCCACTCAATAGGGTTCTGTTCAGCACTTAACAATCGAAGTACTTAGAAACTCTGTCAGGTACGCTGGTAAACAATTTATCTCGTTGTTGGTGGATGGGAAGGCATAATATCCTAGCGGCATGTCTACGAGTGTCATTGTATGCCATATATCTGTATAAACGCTTGACTGAGCGGCGGAGGTTCTTGACGGTTAAGCTTAATCACACTGTTCTCCGCCGAGGGGGGGGGGGGGGGGGGGGGGGGGGGGGGGGGGGGGGGGGGGGGGGGGGGGGGGGGGGGGGGGGGGGGGGGGGGG
>WSUE01000307.1:0-40993 GCA_019633535.1 Tulasnella sp. JGI-2019a
TTAGTATATATAGAGTGAGGGGAATGCTGTAGGATTCCCCATCGCAAACACCTGTTTGTAATCTAGTGCCTCTCAATCCATTCTCTCTATCCACTCTCAAAAGAACAGTCCATTGTCATCAGTAAGTACTCCTGTTTGACACCCTCAGCACAGTAGTGCCTATCAGAGTTTAGCAAGGAGCTAACTCTTCACATAGGGTTCAGTTGACCTGAGCACCTGAAGCAACGAACTGACAGACGCATATACCGGTTGCTGCTCCTTGTGGGCCATGGCACATCTCTGGATGGTCCACCAAGTACTCAACCTAATTAATGGCATGGCGTAAATAAAGGGCTAAGATTTTAAGATTGCCTATCTAGGCTTACCAGTGCTTGGATCTCCGTCGAATCGAAAGGACAGCCACGCTGGTTTGGCATCCCTGTACGGGAGGGGTCATTTAGGTGGTGGCTTGCATGGTGATATGTTGCCACGGTCGGTTTCAGCGCATATAATGATCCTATGAACGCAAGACATAAGTGTAACAATATTGGATAGGAAGCTTGACAGTTAATTACCCCCAGCTTCATAGTCGTCGCCCTTGCTATCACTACCCATCATGCACGTGGCGGTTACTTCCTGGGAAACTGAGCAGCCCTGTCCATCTACATAGCATAACGACCAACGATTAGTTGGGGTAGACGAAACAAGACTTATAGAGAGAACAATCGCGCACCTCGATTCTCATTATCACCCGTTACTACGTTATCATTGACCGAGAAATCAAAGGCTTCCCCCTCACAAGAAGAGGTTTCCTGAGGGACCCCAGCAGCATGCTCTGAGGCATGGTTTCCATCATCAAAAGGAGTTTCGTCGGCCACAAGTTGTAGCTGGGCATCAATAGCTTTGACGAGTTTGGCTTGATGTCTCGAAAAGTAATTTGACCACGAATAGGGAACTTGTTTCTGAAGAAGAATGGCAGTGAGTACTTCCCGCTATTCAGTAGATGTAAAGGCGTACGCTGCGGGTTATGTCATTCAGCCCCTGCCAGAACCCTGTCTTGTTGAAGGATACCTTGATTTTATTTTGTCGAAGCTCCCCGTACTCTTGTGGATGGTCCACAAGGTAAAAGATCTTTTGACAGAGTCGGCGGAATGTCAGGCGAATATGTTTCAGGGTTACTCACCAGTTGCATAATTTCTTTTCTCGTATAGGGAGCCCATTGATTGCGGCATTTTTCGGCCTTGTCAGCAAGCTCAGCAGCGATTCTGTCCGTGACAACACTGATCACGGACGAAGACTCCTCAGCAATTTGATGAACGCTGGTGCCCAAGTTGATGTCGTTTCCAGAATGATTAGAGGCCGAGTTTGATTCAAATGCAAGATTTTGTTGCAAGTAGGCAGATGGGAAACTCTTGGCTGGAACAGCTGTATTGGCCGATCCCTCGCTAATCGGCGTCTCGAGAGGTGGCCCTTCATCCTCTTTGCGGGGTCCTATATCATTGGTTTGATCACCCAATGTCAATGGGGTTACCGGTAGATGTGTGAAAGACGCGACCGAGGATTCTGCTACAATTCCTTCTCGTGGAAGGTAAAATCCTCCGCAGAAGCCACCATCTGTGTATTCTGAGACAATCCGTCGTTGCTGAACACAAGCATCCAGCCACTTGTGATCAACCACTGGGGCATAACACAACATGCGTCATGATATTGAGCGACCAACACTGTGAGTTGAGCCTACTCACCAACAACTGGAATGACCTCTTTAGTAGGACAGACAGAGTAGTTGGCGATAAGGCTCTTCCCTAATGCGGTGTTTCTGTTGGTGATGATGATCACCATGGCGTCTTGGGGATCGTTCACCACTAGAGCAGAAATAATTAGTCAACGAAACCGGCTCGTAGTGGGAAGTTCATACTAGCACCACCGAATCCCTAACGAAGATATGTCAATCTCAAATGCATTATTGATGAGAAGATAAAACCTACCACTGCCACCAGACTAAGACTTAACATATGCAGAGGATCGGCATCGGCTTGAATATACATGGTCATCCGTTCCGTCGGGGACGAAAATATCGCGGCCATTTAGTGGACTGACTGTCGCTAAACTCTCTGAACCACAAAGGGGTGGCAAAGAGAGGGAAGTTGTACGTACGTGCCGAGGGCGGAACGAAGGAAGGGTCCTTTGTTTGAACTACGCGTGCCTCTTTTTCAGTTGAAGAACGTCACTGAAAAAGACCCCGTAACGGTTCAGGAAACGAACGAGCCAACAGGAGAAACACCCGAAATCCTTGAACTGAATCTCGCGCTTGGTCACTTTACGAGGGACCCCAACGCACTTAGGATTAAATATGCATGCTGCAGAACGTCGGAATGCAAAGACGGGACTAACAACCAGGTTTCATCGAGGTATTGCATTTACAAAAGCGGTGAGATGACAGCGAGAGAACAATAAAAGGGTCGAGCAGGAATACAGGATGAAAGCAGAACAGGGAAAGCACGTGCTCGACAAGGCATCAGATGAGGAAAGCGTGATAACAACAATCAAATGAGCATGGGATCAAGCGACCAAGGTGGAATTTTTTGTCGCAAACCAGAGATATGACAGCTGGAAAGGTCAGAGTTTTGTTGTGTTGTTGTCCACCAGAGATGGGGATGAGGGTGGATCCTCACTGGCGGGAATGGACGGCCTGAGCACGAGTCGTATCCTTTTAATAGGTGGACGAACGACCAAACTTGTTGCGCTAGCGAGTTCTTGGGACGAAGGGCCTATGAAGTCCTCAGCCGGACGTTTCGGCAGCATCGAGCTCACGGATGACGGCGTTTTCGGCTTATAAATCTCCTCTTGACGAACGACCGGTGGTAAGGTCACAGGTTTGGCCGTTGTCGGATCGAACTGAACACGGCTTTTCGAAGCTTCCATCTCAATTTCAGGCGTGACGAGCGACGAGCGAAGGGGAGTCGAGAAGGAAACATGAAGGGAGTCGAGGTTTGGAACAGGAGTTGACTGGTCATTGGCAATGCTGGGTTGAGTAGTAAAGTAAGAGATAAATCCTACAGGCCGGTGGAGTCGTTGACTCCCTGTTGCGTTTCTTGGCGTCCCTGATGCGACTAGCGGCGGAGGTGGGGGTAATGATGCGGCGACAATCATTAAACGCTCCACTGCTGTTTTCTCTTTGATTGGATGGGTGCTTCCCGAAGCAGATTCTATGCCTCGAGATTTCGACGATTGGGCCATCTTGTCGTTCGTTGCAGTGTGCGTCACGCTAGTCTTGCGCTCTTGCAACAGTTTATCCGCGGCAGCTTCCAATACCACATGATTCGAGCAGTGATACCGCTTCCAAGATCCCCATGGTCTTGCCTGTAGAGTGATGTCAGCGTTCAGTACGAGGCTTTACTACCACTTATAATCATGACTTGCCCGACCGGCACCTTCGCCAAACTCTATCCACGGTTTCGATCTATTGACAGATACCGTTATTGTTCCTCGTACCCTGTGGTACATATCAGGATGATCTGCCAAGAACTCGACCTACATGAAAAACATAGTGTCAAGACTGCGCATAGCTTTCAAGAGTGGTACAACGGGCCTTACAAGTAGTCCGATCTCTGCTGGGGTGAATGGGAGGCGGCGAATCCCTTGTTGATGTAATGGAAGACTCTTTCTGTTATGGCGTGCACGACGGCGATGCATTTCCACACTCGGTTCTGGCATATACAGCGATCCTGTGAACGCGAAAGGTAAGCCTGACAAGATCTGATGGAAAGCTTGATGGCCAGCTACCCTCGCTCTCATCGTCGTCGTTCTTATCATCACGATCGGCCCCACGCGTGACGTTCGTCTGCTGGGTACTAAGTATTCCTACACCACGAACGCCGCCGTCGTCACGAACTGACGCAGAGCTGCCTGGTTCGTCTGCGCGGCGGTAAAATCTGAAATCAGTCGACATATCCTATCCAATCATTCTAGAGAGCAGGACAGTCACGTACCTTCATTGCCGCTGCCATCTGATGTTTCCGACCGATCAAATGCCTCCCCTTCGCTAAAAGGAACTTCATGAGGGATCTTGGCGACATATTTGGGAAGATGATTTTCAACAGCGGGTAGAGCCTGGCCGGTTATAAGCAGTATTTGGGCGTCAACGGCGTCAACGAGCTTGGATTGATGTCTCAGGAAGTAATTTGACAACGACATGGCGAGCCTTTTCTACGAGGAGAGGAGAAGTGAGCACTTCCCACTACTCAGAAGGTGACAAGCATACGCCGCCAGTTTTGTCACTCAGCGTCTGCCAGAATTTCCCTTTTGCGAAGGATGATTCGAGTTTGTTACTTCGAAGTTCGCCGTACTCTCGTGGATGGTCCACTAGATAGGAGATCTTGCCATGCAGGTTCAGTCGTTGATCAGACAGATATGTTTGAAAGTTGCCTCACCAGCTGCATGATTTCATTTCTCTGATAGGGAGCCCGTTGGCCGCCATGTTTCATGGCCTTTGCGGCAAGCTCAGAAGCGATGCGATCTGCGACAGAACTGATAACCGACGATGACTCAGCGGTTTGATGGGTGCTGGTGCCCTTGCCCGTATCATTTTCAAGGTGGTTAGAAGTCGAGCTCTCAGCCAATGGATGAGTCCTATAATTCTGTATTGCGAAAGTAGATGACACTACAACTGATGGGGAACTTGCGGCTGGAGGGACCGTCCTGGCTGAATTTTCGCCACTTGACGTCTCGAGACGCCTCCCGTTGTTTCCATCTAGGACTTCCGTATCATTGGTCCGACCGTCTATAGCCGGTAAGATTGTGGAGGCTACAGCGGCCGCAGCAGCCGTACAATGGGATGCAATTGTCGGTGAGTGTGCGCGCCCGAAAGCGATGTTCTCGGTGATAGCATTAGTCACGGACGAAGACTCTCTAGTGGCTTGACGGGTGTCGGTTGGCATGTCTGCATCGTCTTCGGAGTGTGTAGAGGTCGACTTTTCCGCCAACGAATAATTGTCATAATTCTGTTGTGGGAAGGCTACTGGCGCCACGATTGATGTGGGCCTTGTGACTAGAATGACCGCGGATTCTTCACCACTTGGCCCCTTGGGGGGTCCCCCGACGGCTTCATCCGAGAGTTCTCGATCATTGGCCCGATCACCTACTGACTCCCGGGTCGCGGCGACCGCATCGGTGGTGAAATGAGACGAGATTTCTCTTGGACGCGTGAATTTAGATGAGATGTCGTCGATGATAACACTGGTCGTGGACGAAGGTTCCTCATCCGTTTGATCGGCGTAGATTCCCATGCCAATATCATTTCCAGTGGAATTAGAGGCCGAATTTGATGCCAATATATGAGTATCACAATGTTTTTGCGGGAAGGCGGACGAAACCATGGCCGATGATGGGCTCGTAGATGGAATGATCGCGTCGGTTGATTCCTCCCCAATAGGTGTCTCGAGAGCTCCCCAGCCGCCTTCGTCCAATAGTTCTAGATCATTGATCTGAACATCCATTCTCGTGGCGGCCGTATCAGTGGTGTAATGAGATGTAATGATTTGTGGATGCTCGAGTCCGGAAGCGATGTCGTTGGTGATAACACTGATCGCGGTGGGCGAAGACCCCTCAGCAGCCTGATAGGCGTTCGTTTCCATATCGATATCGTTTTCGGAGTGATTAAGCGCCAATGTATGAACATCACCACTTGGTTGTGGGAAGGTAGACGATACCACGACTGACGGGGAGCGAGTGGGGACGGCGACAATACTATCCGATTCCACGGCGCCTGACGCTTTAAGGGGTTTACCGTCGTCCTTACTCCAGAGTTCTAGATCATTAGTTGAATCATCCATTCTCGGCGGGGTCATGGTGGCCATTTCAAGAGTGAAATGAGATGGGATTATTGGTGGATGCGCAAGTTCGGGAACGATGCTGTCGGTGATTACGGGTGAAGACTCCCTAACGGTTTGATGAGCGTTAGCGCCCATGTCAAGATCGTTTCCAGAGTCGTTAGGCGTCGAGCTTGACGCCAGTGGATGGGTACCATAACTTTGTTGTAGGAGGGCGGCTGGCGCTACGACTGATAGGGAGCTCTCAGCTAGAATGACTGCATCGGTTGATTCCTCGCCACTTGGCGTTTCAGGAGGTTCCCTGTCGTTCCCACCCAAGATTTCTAGGTTGTTGGTTCGGTCATCCGCTACCCATGGGGGCACGGCAACCGCATCAATGACACGATGAGACGAGATTGCCGGCGAATGTGCGAATTCTGAAACGATACTGTCGGTGGTAATGCCGATCGAGGACCAAGACTTCTGTAGATTTCCACTTTCATCAATTTTAGTGAACATGTCGGTACTGATTTCGGGGCGGGTGGGGGTCAGGCATGACGCCAACGCATGGTCAGCACGACCTGGTCGTTCCGCCTCGATGCTTCCTTCTCTTTCTTGAAATTCGGTTCTGATTTGAGAGCCCAGGGCCGCATCATAAGGCTCCGTTGCCACCGCGAGGGCCGGAAACTCGTCTGAAGGTTGATCCTGTCGACCTCGAATGTCTTGTATGGCTTGACGAAACTCGGTGAAATTTTTGGAGTACAATTCCCTCCACGACTCCCTCGAATGAGCCTAACGATAATCGCGCGAGTTAGTTCATATTTTTTTTTGGAGTCCAGCAAGGACGACAGGCTCTGCAAACACACTTTGTCCATCATGTTCCAAAACTCCTCAATACTGGGGAGTCCTGGTTCTTCTGTCTGGGGTTGACCAACTAGGAACGTAATCTATTGGCAAAGAAGTCAGATCGTTGATCTAACGAAAACAGAGAGAGCTCCCGATGTGAGTAAGCTTCTCACCAACGTATAAATGTCGTCCTCGGTGAACGAGTTATGATCTTCTCGTGCGAGAGACTGAGAAACAGCGGCAAGCCCCACCGCCCATTTTAATATCCATAGTGGCATATCAAGTGACGGCGTATGCTGCACGACTGGCTGGACTCCTGCAGTGACCGTGACTGTGGATGCACTGGCTGGTTCCTCGCTGTCTGGTATCTCGGAGGGTTCTTCCTCTTCGTCGTTCAAGAGCTCTAGATCGTCGGTTAAATCAATCGCAGTCGGGGGGTCCAAGTCGGTCATCTCAATGACGTTGGGGGATGGGCTGAGTATCATCAAAGGCTGATGCGCAGAGGACCCGGGCCCGGGACTCGCATTGAGTGCCACCGTGTGAGGGATCGAAGGTGCCGGTATATGCTGTACGACTGGCCGGGAGTCTGCAGTGATTGTAAATGTGGTATCCAGTTCCTCGCTCTCGAAGGGTCCCTCCTCATCGTCGTTCAAGAGCTCTAGATCGTTGGTTATATCAGCCGCGATCGGCGGGTCTACGTCGATCACATAAATGAGGTCAGAGGATGGGCCGAGTATCATCATTGATTGATGAGGAGAGGGCGCGGCATCGAGACTCGCATCGAGTGACATGGTGTCAAGGATCGAAGGTGCCGGTGTATGCTGGACGATTGGCTGGGAACCCATTGTGACAGTGACAGTATCGGCCGGTTCCTCGCTATCCTGTATCTCAAATGGTTCCTCCTCATTGTCATCGTTCAAGAGCTCTAGATCTTCGGTTAAATCAACCACTGTCGGCGGGTCCATATCGGTCATGTCAATGACATCGGGGGACGGACTGAGCGTCATCATATGCTGATGCGGGGAGGGCACGACCTCGGGACTCGTATCGAGCGACGCGGTGGCGGCCTGGATCGACTCAATGCAGGTTTCCGCTACAATCTCATCTCGTGGTATGTAGAAACCCCCACAGAAGCCACCATTTGCACATTCTCCAATGACACGTCCCTGTTGGACACAAGCATCCAGCCACTTGTAATCGACGACTAGACACGTAATTAAAAAAAGAATTTATAACTAAGCGACCTCTGTGGAGTCCAGGCAGCGCTTACTCACCTGCCACTGGAATGATGTCTCTGTCTGGACAGACGGAATAGGTAGCGATGAGGCACCTTCCAAGCGTCGTATTTCTATCGACGATTATGATCGCCATGGCCTTTCTTGGGTCCATTACCACTAAATGAAGTAAAAAGTTATTTCCCGTTAGCGAATGATCCACGACTACTGGATGGAAAGATCGTACCAGTACCGCCAGCGGCCTAACGGGCCATGAAACAAGCATCAATCTCATGTTGCATGGTATTGTTCGACGAGAATCTCGAGAAGAGCGCTCACC
Organism: Tulasnella sp. JGI-2019a; assembly: GCA_019633535.1. Taxonomy (NCBI): domain Eukaryota; kingdom Fungi; phylum Basidiomycota; class Agaricomycetes; order Cantharellales; family Tulasnellaceae; species Tulasnella sp. JGI-2019a. The sequence continues at coordinate 8,187 of WSUE01000307.1, forward strand.
ACCACCTGGAGACCGAGGTTCAAGACCCGAAAAGGATCGGCGTCTTCTTGAATGTATATTGACATGCACTCAGTCGAAGACGAGAATATCGTAGCCATTGGGAACGAGCAATGATGAGACAGCGCTGAAGCCCAGCGCCGTCTTCTGATCCCAGATCGTAGTAGTAGATAGGGCCCTGTTCTCGCCGTCGACGCGCGTTCCTGGTTCATTTCCGACATCAAAAATGCATTGTAATTTCACCACCAACGTGCAATACATGAGAGGCAATATAAGCAACCAACGCTCGATGAGAGGGAGATCGGGATTCAGAAAATGGTCCAATAGTAGAAGTCCCTTAGCATAATAAAAAAACGAGTGGATAACCAGGGTATCGACCTAGTGTGTCAAACAAAGCAAAAGTGTCCGATATCATGGTGCGGTCAGAGGAAACAAAGCGCGCGAGCTAAAACAGAAGGGGAACATCCGAAATCAAAAACAAGTCCTCAAACTCAAATCAAAACGGCAATGCCTCCAGCCACAGCGGCGAGCGCCATGCCGGCAAAGGCAGCACCAGTCCTCAACGACTCGAAGCCACCCACAGCTCCGCTCTTGCTTCCACCAGTGCTAGACGACGAGGAGCCTGAGCCGGTCGCGGTCGAGCCACCCTTGGTGTTCGCGGCGGTCGAGCTGGGAGCCGCGGGAACGGTGGTTCCAGTGAATGCAGCGGCAGCGCAGGAAGACGCAGCAGAGGCAGCGGCAGTCTCGGTAGCAGGCCCGGTCGAGACAACAGTGGCGTTGCCGGAGAACGAGCAGGCTGCAGCGTTGCGGTTAGAGAGTTGGTAGTATTGCGAGATGGCAAAGTTGACCTGGGTGGCTGTTTGGGGACAGACAGTGCCATGACGTTCAGTAAATGAAGTATGAGAGGAAGGGACGCATCACGTACTAGGGTCGCAAACCGAGAACGGTCCGTAGGTTCCAGTAGTTCCGTTGCTGCCAATAGGCGTGCAATCACCTCCAAGAGCTGGAAGCGCGCTGCACGTATAGGCGATGATGTCACCAAGGATAGGAGACGTGTTGTTGCTGGCCGTATTGCTGAACCCACAGCTGACCACGTTCTGCTGCAAGCAACTGCAGACACCGGCCTCGGGAGTGGGAGGAAGGGTTGTCGAGGCGAGCCAAGTAGCTGACACAGCTGGGCAAGTCGCTTGCGTGTTGGATCCAGCAGCGGATTGAGCAGGAGTTGTAGGCACGGTTACGTTGCCGTATTGGGCCTGAAGGAGCGCAAAGTCGCTTCCGGTGGTCACGGTCTGAGCATCAGAAGAGATGTTGACCATTCCGTAGCCACCGACAGCAGGGAAGTACTACAAAAAGAAGGCTTAGTTTGCTGTCCCATACAATGGGGACGACATTGGCGTACCGAGAACGCCACTCCGCCACTCCACTCGTTGGTGAGAGTCGAGTCTCCAAAGATGGATGCGACCTCGGTCCAAAGACGGGGAGGAGACGTCACGCAACCGAATTCGCTGAAGTACGCAGGGATCGGGAAGTCCGTGTAATCCGTGATGAGGGCTGCATAGTTGGAAATGGTCCCGGCACCGCACCACCGGTAGTTATTCAGACCGAAGAGATCAATCGACGTCGCAGCAGTGTCGCAAGCGAGGTAATCGCTCAAAGCCACTTTGAACGATGTGTGTGAGCGAAAGATACCGACTCTGGGGAACAACGGACCGCTTACGTCTCCATGTTGTATCGCCGTCAGTGGACGAGAAGCTCACAAGCGCAGTGGAGCTGATTGATTGACTAGAGAAAGAATGATATCAGTCAATAAATTCAGTATTGCGGTATCACGATTACCCACAGGTAAGCCTTCACGTCCCGAGCAGCGGCTTTGATGCTGAATAGGAAAGTGGAAAATTAGATGATCGAAGTCAAATGGTTGATACCAAGGATACTCACTAAGGACCCGAAACCGTATCCGCAACATCCGTAACAATCTCATTGCCAATGTTGAAAGCCAAAAGGTTATCATACTTGTAAAACGAGTTGATCGTGCCGAGGTACAGATCGAGCAAGTTCACAGTCCAGGCCGGTGCTGCGCGGTTGATGGATCCATTGACAGGGAGAGCCAAGTCAAGACTGCAAAAGAAAAGATTAGCCATGGGGTTGTGGGTAGACCCTAGCGATCATGTCGCTTACATAACATAAATGCCCGCTCCACTCAAAGCAGCCATGCACGAATCATGGTTTAAAGCTGAGTTGACACTATAGACTCGGACAGCGTTGACTCCCAATTGCTTCAGGTAAGGAAGATCCCGAGCGCAACCAGCTGAATCAGCCAGACTACAACGGCGGAAGATCAGGTACAAGTCGTGCGAGTAAGAAGGATCCAGACATACGGATCGACATAGTCCGTTGGCTTTTTTAACAAGGCGCGGTCGTCAGCCCACTTCTCGCAATGAGAGCAGCATTTCAACGTACCTCGGGGAAGCCGGTTGGGTCGCCAGAACCAACAGTACCTTGGGGTTGATACGCTACACCCTACAAAAATAGCGAATGCGATCAACGAAAAAGAATTGGTGCTGCGCGCTGCGTTGCAGCTGCGGTCGCGATGCACTCACCTTGATAGAAAACCTCGCACCATTGGAATACAAGTACCTCCCCGACCTGCTAACGGTCGCTAAAGCTGATGCGGTGGATACAAGTGCCGACGCAGCGGCAAGAGTTTTGAAGAATCGCATAGATTAAAAAGGTCTCAGTGGGCAGAATGAGAGGGAGGACGATGGAGGGGGGGTTGGTGGTAAAGAAGACTATGGAAGAATGGCAAGACGCTTCAGATGAAGACTGGCGGGCTAGTTCGGGACAACGGGAAGGGAAGCGAGTGGGTGGGATTAGGATGGTTGTGCGTTGCCGTGCGTGGTCCAAATACTAATTCCAGCACGCGCAGCGCCTTTCTCTCACGTAACTTGGCGATGCTCGAAATAGACGCCATACCGCATATATAGCTGCTGCCGCGCTTGCATACGATCCACAAGGCGATCTCGGGGACGCCGACTAGCACACCGCGAGGCCGGGCTGGGCGCCATCGCTCCTTTCGTTCCTCCATGAAGTCCGCAATCTGTATTCTCAATCGATGCTCACGTGAATTACTGGTTGCACTTTCTGCCGAACAATGAATGCCGGGTTTGAAGGAACATTTGCATTACCAGTTCCACGCCTTTGAGGAGACGACCTTAAGCCCATCGTCAACGACTTTGAAGGAGGTTGAGAATGGGGCTGGTGGAGTGGTATATAACATATGGTCGTTGCAAACAGACTTGGGTGGTGAGATCAGACATCAGGGTCACCCATCAATTGCTGCTTGACGTTTGCCTCTTGACGAAAGATCGCCCGTCGAATTAGCCCTGAATCACCAATGACCACCGAATATCGAATGCGCCTTTTTGCTCCCCTTCTTCCCTTTCTCCCTTGCCTCCCTCTTGCCCTCGTCACTTGAAGCCCACACCACTCCATATGTCGCAGTTCGCCCTTCCGCTTGAAGATCTACTGCATGCTGAAGCTTTCAGTGAGACGCCTACTGCACCCTCTCCGTCTACGGATGGCTCCGAATCGACGTACATTTTATTTTACTCGGACGACGTCACCCCAGCGCCCTATCCGCAGAAATACCGGGCACCGGGCGCTCCTCTCAATGAGGGTTCGATACCTGCCTTGGACAATGGCGGAGAAAAGCCGCACAAATCGGTACGACCTACCACGCTCGAGATTACACATTCCCGGATCCATTGATGCGTACATCTCTGATATCTCCTAACCCTCTGATCTTCCTAGAAAAAGGACCAGACACGCGTCCACGTATCCAATCTCGCCAAAGAAGTCACGCACGACGAGCTCACCACCCTCTTTGGCGAAATCGGGCAACTCAAATCCGTCGTCCACTTGTCAGTCTCAGTCAGGGGCCACTGCAATATTTGTTTATCCGAACTGAAATCATTCTTTGAAGTAAGAGAAGGGACGTAGCTTATGCGTACGTGGACTATGAAACGCCAGAGGGTGCGAGGAAAGCCATTAATAGGTTCAATGGCACACTCCTGCATGCCCAGTTGATCACGGTAATGCACAAGGGCACACGCTTTGAGATTACACCGGCTTATTCCTGTCTCTTTACTGAACAGGCTGAGGTTCCCGATCGTAGGCGGAAGAAAACATCAGGCATGAAGAAGAAGAAACAAGTTTCAAGAGATACAAGCGAGTCAACGAGGTAAGATCCAGCCACTCAATAATTTGTCACTCCTGACGATACCGTATAATCAAATTGTCTAATTTAAAGCGCTACGACGGCTTACGATCCTTCGGTCACCGCAGACGACAATTGCCAACTCAAAGTTGTGACGGTGGTCGACCCGCTAGACCTTGTCATAGATGTGACGCCTTTCCCTATAACATCGTTGGAGCTTTCTGATATTGATATGAACGCCATATCGATATCACCGACCACGTCAACGTCCCACCTGTCAGCCACGCCTTCCACGTCTCAAGACAACAACATCGCCCTCCCACCTCTTCCAGTATCTCAACCACAAATCGCATACCTCATCGCCCCACTAGGCCTCGGATACCCCTCTCCTACCGCAATCATCCTCCCCAGCCCCACCTCCGTCCCCATCGCCTCACAGACAACGGGACTCCAACAACCTGTCCTCGCGAACGGTCTCGTTTCCCCCGGTATCGGCCAACACGTTCTATCCGACCTTCACCTCGCGCTCGAAGACAACGATCTGCTCATTGGGACAACACACGAACCTACTCTACTAAATGCTGCCGATTCTTCGACGATGTTCCCGAGTTACCCGAATCCTTACTTTTGTCACCTCAGCACGGCGTTGCGATATCCGTACCCGTTTCAGCCTTATGGAGGTGGCGATACTCCTTATTACTCATGCTCGCGTGCGATGGTCGAGCCTGCTACTGGGTTCTTTCGGCATCATTCCGGGAGAGAAGGGGAGGGGGCCTGGGACAATGAACTTCAGAGTTATCAGAGGTCCTTGACCAATTTGTCTCAAGCTGACGGCGATTCTGGGAGTTTTTGTGGGGCTGATGGGGGTATGGGCTAGTGAGTGGGCAGCAGGTCTGCCATGGTTACAAAGGGTGGACTGACCTTACATCCGACCCGTCACCAGCGAGAAATCCTTGGGCCGTCGTTGCGATCGTATGTACCAGCCCATCACAATCAACGAAGAGGAGGTTCCATTCCTTTGTCAACTCAGCACATCCACAAGCTATCCATCACCATTCCAACCTTACGGATGGAGCAGCTCGCCTTCCTACTCCTGCTCTCGCGCAGCAACGATCAATCCAACTACTGAACTCTTGCATCATGACCCCTGTGCGCGAAAGGGTGTTGAGGGATCAGACGTCGTTGTAGGACATGGGGCTAGACGAGAAAAGGTGCGAAATCGTGTGGATCATCACACCGACGGGGTTTCGAGACGAACCTCATCTCGAAATAAGGTCGAAAGGTGCGCGACATTGGGGGACGTTTGCACATAAAAGCTGACGGTCTCCATCCTGCGGTGGTGTAGTCAACCTCCATCAAGGCTTGGCGTCAAACCTTCCCTTGGTGGGAGCGCGATTGAAGAAGAGAGGGGTAGAGAACGATATGATCAGCCGTCCAAGAGCAACCATTGCCCCCAGCCATACCGGTACGTAGGTGTCACAATCTCTATCCAATTGATGCTGTATTTACTGATTCCTCGGCATTTGGCCCTACAGTGCACGGTCGCGATCGCCACTTCTCCCTCGTCAACCTCCGTCCTCACCGACCAAGATGACATCCGCCAGCCCCGTCTCACGCAGAGCAGGTCGCCCAGCGGGAGTTAATTGACCATTCGCATCATCCATTCCACTCGGTCTTGAAAAAGTGTCCATCATCGATAGCATCATCACGCACTCGCACTCGCATGTACAGAGAAGAAGAAAAATCGAATGAAAAAGAGAACGAAAAGAAAACAGAGAAAAGAAAATGGGCAACATGTGTACATGTGTAAAAAACCAAAACAAGTGAAACGATATATGGTACTGCGAAATTAGATTTAGAGAGGGAACACCTTATGTTGGCTTGCCTTTCCGGCATCCAACAAAGGTTTTCCAAAAAATCGATGGCTCTCATTTCTGAAAGGTGATAATAGTCCATTCATATTAGGCAGCGGGTGCAACCACGACCTTTACCTCTATCTTCGACTCTTGCTCTTGATCGACTTCCATCTTCTTATCCTCCCCCTCCTCCACTTTCGCTACGTCGGCTATCTTGACGTCGGCCGCATCGTCAGCCGGGTTCAACATCTCACTGACCCTCAACCTCTTTACAGCCGCCCCGTCCTCGATCCGCTCCGGTGTCGCAGCTTCATCATAGTCCTCATCTTCCGCAGTCGGCTCCCTCGATCGCTTCCGTGGAGTGAGCCCACCAGGAGAGAGTGTACTGCCAAAGGCTTCCTCGACCTTCGGGGGGACGAGCGTCTTCTCGGACGCGGGTACGGAAGTACTGGATACCTCTTTCAGTGTCAGCGGTGGTCGATTATGCACAGTGATTATGGGCAGTTGCGGTTGCAGTTGCACAAGCGGCTGCGATGGTGGTGCCGGCGGGGCATCGTTCTTCACCCTGGCGGCCTCCTTAACGAGACGGGCCGCTTTGGCGATCGGGTCGTACTGCATCGCTCGCACGCGGTGATACTCCCTCCACGACTTGAACGAGTGGTTATCCATCTTGAAAATCCAAGGCAGATCAAAAGGTCAGATCCACGTTATTCAGATAAGAAGAGGCGCTCAGGGAAAACTCACCCCAGGCATCGCAGCCAGTAACTTCCACGTCGCGTCTTTTCCCTCCCTCATCACCTTATCTGGCACCCATCCTTCCTCGGGAGTCGCCGCGCTCCAGATCTGAGGATGGTCAACCAAGAACTCGGCAAACTTCTCTGCCTGAGTCGTGCTGAAGGGCACGTAAGGCCTTCCTCTCCTCGACCCTCCCTTCCCCCTTGTCGACGGCGTCTTGGCGGCGGAATGATGGTTCCTGGATGACGAAGTTGGCCGATGGACTCCGCTTGTAGCTGGAGTCCCGTTCCCACCATAATGCGACCCATTATCGTCCTCATCCTCGCTGATGATCATCTCGTCCCCATCATCCTCCTCGTTATAAGCTGGTTCCATGTGGATAGGCGCGTACGAGAACGACGATCCCGGGAGCTCAGTCTCTTCCTCTTCCTCATAACCAACACCATCTTCCCTATCCTCATCCTCGTAGTCATCACCTTGAGGGTCCTCGGCTTCATAATCCTCTTCATACCTCTCCATCACGCCCTTTTCGCGCTGGCTTCGAGATTGAGTTGGATGGTTCATCTGGCCTTGAGCGAGTGCGGTCTGCGCGGTGGAGGTGACATCGCCTGACTCCCGAGCGAGCCTAAGTCGCTTAGCAGCCGCATCGAACTCTCCCGCGTTTCGCTTGTGATATTCCCTCCAGCAAGCGTCAGAGCGGTGCGGTTGCTATAAAGACGCCGACAAGGTAATCAGTACTCGGTCTCGACATGTGCATGCCGCTAGAACTCACAATCTTCTCAAACTTCTGCCACGTCGCGCTCGCAGTGGTCCCGCCCTTCAACCACTCCGTCTGAGCGGTTGCTTGACTCCATACCCAAGGATGATCCGCCAAGAACTCGATGAACACCAGCTTCTCCTGAGTTGTGAACGGCTTTGAAGTCCTGCGCGTCCCGAAATCCGCCCGTCTCGGCTTCTCTGAGACTGACTTTTCCTTGTCCTTGCCATTGATTCCGTCTCCCGCGGCCAATTGCGCTCTCAATCGCGATGATGACGTCGTGGTGGTAGACGATGCCGCCGACGCTTGACGATTATGCTGTGTCGACGACGTCGTTGCCGCGAACGGTTTGGTAGAAGATGGCGTATCGACCACTGGCACAGGTAAGAACGTCGACCCATTCGCACCATCAAAGTAATCTCCGTTCGCATTCCCTTCCTCCCCCTCAGCCCCAGGCGTAGGCAGATTCGAAGTCGAAGTGGGTGTCACGCCGTTCCCGTTCCCATTGCTCGGCACTGATGGATGCTGTCGAGGAGGAAGAGGTTTCCACTTTCTCATCGCATCGTCCGAGTTGACGGTGTGCGCATCGATGTTGTCAGAGGGAGTATCCAATGAATACGAACCGCCAGACCTCCGCTTGGTCGTCGCAGGTTTGAAGCCACTGCCCGAAGACGAGATTCGAGGGAGGGGGCTACCTTCTTTGATCAGGTCCCCTTCCGGAAGATCACGTAACCCTTTGATCAGGGTCTTCCATTTTTCTTGGTTCTTGTGGAAGAAGTTGGACCACGATGGAAGGGAACGGTAAGATGCCTTTTGTGACGTAAAGGTTATGGTCAGCTTCAAGTCTTAGTGTAGCATGTGGATTAAACCCCGACCTTATTAGTGAGCTCCCGAAGAATGTGTGCACGGGTCGCTTCAGGGTACTTGGTCAGGTACCAGTTGAAAAATGCTATTTAAAAAAGAGGAACAAAAAAAGGCCCCATCCAGATTGAGCGACAGGTCCCAAAAGATGCACAGGAATAAAAAATCGCTCACCAACAACGTATTGGCTATCTGCCACAGTGAACCTGAAACCCGTAGCGAACGGGATCAAGCTCTTTGGAGGTAGTGGACATCCATCGTCCCCAACAAGCGCAGGATCGTATGGTTCCGTCGGCATTGGCAACTCCACGTCCACGGGTTCAGCAGGACTTGGCGCGGGTCCCTTTTTCTTAGGCCCCACGCGCTCATCCTTCTTCACGTACTCTGGGAATCGATCGGCGTGTCTGCGAATGTATTGTGCGGTAGAGACCGCGGAGTGATATGGCATCTAATGGACCCCGTTAACGTCAATACTTTGTTTTCAAAGTTGAGACAACCAAAGTTACCTTTTCATGCAAACAATCCAAGACCTGACGATTGGTCCTTCCAGGGTGATGCTTCATACTCCACCTGAAATACTCCCGAATGAACGCCGAATCCACGTCTGTGAATTTGGCGCCCATCCCGTTATGGTGCATGACGATCTGACTCTGGTCTGGTGCGGTAGGTTCCACATCAGGAGTCGGAGGTCGAGAGGATACTGCCACTGGTTGATTTGCAAGTGGTCCGCCAGCAGCCGTGGGGTTATCAAACTCCTTTTCAGCAGGAGGTGACCACGAGTGCCATTCAACCGGACCTTCCCCTCCCCTCGTGGCAGCAGATGAGCCCTCGTGGTGGTCTACATAAGTCGTACCGGGTGATAGCGGCCTAGATGACTGGCTTACTGCGGGAGAAGGTAATGCTCCTGTTGCAGGACTCCTGGAATACCGCGGATGGCCCGGTTGCATCCCGATCGGTCGTGGCGGGACCGACAAGGCCGTCCTCATGTACGAGTCCCGCTGAGGCTGAGGTAAACTAGGATGGGACGCTGAAGGGATGGACGCCATTGGTGGCGGGCTACGGTTGTTGGTCGTCTGCTGATATGACTGTGGCTGATGATGTGGATGTGACTGTGGCTGTGAAGGTTGTTGTTGTTGTGGCGCGGCGGCGAAGAAGTCGTTGACGCTGGTGACGGGAAGACGATGACCCCCCCAACTCTCCCCGGGTCCGATACACCTCCCTTTCTCCACACATCTCCTGACCCAACTGAAATCGAGAATGGCGCGGTTCGCATCCCCACCAAACTCGCGGATAAGGTGTTGACCACCAGGTGTTGGAGGATCGACGAGGATCACGAGTGCTTCGTCGAGATAAGGGCTCACATTTGCACCATGCGCCTGTTTTTTTTTTTTTTTTTTTTTTTTTTTTTCAATTTCAAATGATTCAGTTGTCAGTGTTCTGTTCTTTTCATAGAGAAGGGCTGGGGAAAGAGCGTGTGGCGCCGGTTGTGACTGCGGAATCAATTCTTTTTTGGGTAGGAAAAACAAACCACCGACCTCGAGGACTTTTTTGAGTTCTGTCGCTTGTTCAGGTCTAGTATCCAATTGAATGAAACATTTGAGTGGGACGTTGTGCGCATTGCGAAAGAGTGATGCAGTGCCGGTCGAAGTGGTTGCCGTGGTGGCCATTCGGTGACGGCTGTTGAAGGGGAGATTTAGAGGGGGATGATGGTGGTGTGGAAGGGAAGGAAGAAAGGAGGAATGGTAAGAAAGGTTGTTGGCAAGTATAGACGGATTTGACACGTCTTATGTCAAAAGACAGGGTCATAAAATTCAGGTCCGACGCTGTTTCCATTAAACTTGAGTTGATGTTCCAAGATAAACACCCCCTTCCCTTTGAATAAACACAAATTTTTCACACACCGTGTCACACTGCTAATCTAGGACACATGCATGCTTTACATACATACTTCAACGGGGCGAAAGGGGGGCGAGGGAGGCGAGGGAAGCCACCTGAAAGTAAGACGGCGTTAATTGAGTGTCCGCCTTTGGTAATTCCGATGGCGCAATTCTCTCCAGATTTGTTCGGATGAAAGTATAACAATCAATCACTTCATCCGATCCGGTCTCGTCTCACTATCAACTTGAACTGATCAGACAACGTCAAGATCTGACTGAATCATGTGTGACGGTTGGTGCATCATGAACAACAAAGAATGAAAAGTATAAGTTGCAAACAGGGCTGTGTATACTATATGGGGTAAAAAGTCAGGCAATCAGGGGTTGTACATGTTAAACTGCCAAGATTGACAAAATATTAACCCCAGCACTATCGAAAAAACCCCGCACAATATGAGAACCACGTAAGACAAGACAGACAGTCCGGACATATGTGTGACCAATACCCAAGGTTCTTGATGATCAATTGAGAAAAGGCGGAAGTAAGAGATAAGACGCGGAAAAAGAGACGCAGCATGATTAGGGATTTGATCATGGTTGATCGTGGGCATAAACCCCTATTGAGTGATGATCAAAATTCAACGCCGATCATACGGTCCCATCCGACCATTCTCAGGCGGCGGGAACCTCCGATCACCACCATCGCCCCGCTCATCCCGCCCAGCTCCCGCACCACCTCCAGGAGGTGGCGGACCTCCCCTATACATCGACCCTGGCGGGCCTTGATCATAGTAACCATTCGAGGGAGGCACAGCTGGATAATCTTGAGGCCGATATGGAGGCGCCCCTCCAGGTCCCCCAGCGACACCATAACCGGACGGAGGCATGGAAGGAGGCGGACCAGTATCGTATCCACCATATCCACCTACAACAGATCGGGGAGGAGGCGACATGGAGCGACGACGGCTAAAAACACCGCCAGATGCAAAGGCGCTGAGTTTCAAACACTGTGTTAAGACTCGGGCCTTAAAGAGAAGTTATCTCACCTGTAAGGATCGTATCGGGAAGGGGGCGCCCCAGGAGGAGGTCCTCCAGGGAGTCCAGCAGGTGGATATCCACGTCCGCGATAAGGATCATAGGCAGCCGCAGCAGAGCCAGTCAAGTCTCTTCGACTACATTTTTCAAAAGATAAGGTGCGAAGGAATCCCAAGGCCAGGAAACACAGGTGACAAGGCGAGGGAGATAATTCATCAGCAACCGTCGTCATCAGGAGGGAAAATGCCAAGTACCCCGAACGGGCAGGTAGCACCAAGACCAAAGAAAAGGGCGCCGGGGGGAAGAGCAAGAACTCACGTATCGTACGGCAACGGAGACCTAGGACGTCCATTCATGTAAGGTGGGACCACAGCGCCATAGGGTGGAGCACCACCCCTATCATAGCCTCCAGCCGAGGGCGGACCAGGTGCAACCGGTGGGTAGTCACGAGCCAGAGGCGGCGGCGGAGGACGATCATAGTCTGTGTACCCACCTCCATAAGGCGGACGCGGCGCCGGCTCATACGGAGCGCCACTACGGACATCATACCCACTACGGACATCATGAGGCATACCACGTATGTCATAAGGCGTCGACATAGGTGGAGGTCTGACCATTGAGGGAGGATGTGGGTCGTAATCACGAGAGTATCCTCTTCCAGGTGGAGAAATTGGTCGAGCGTGGTCGCCACGAGGCGGCGGTCTGTATGACTCACGGCCACCAAGAACTGGGTCATCATAGCGGTAGTCACGATGGTGAGGCGGCGGTGGTGGGAGGCGACCCGCACCAGGAGGTGCATCTCGTGGGTCGTCTCGATAGCCAGAGGGAGCGCGCATCGGGTAGGGAGCTAGTTCATCGTGACGCTTGCCACGTCCCTCACCATGATGTCGATTGGGACGACGGTCTCCTTTATGGTGGTCCACCCAGTTCGGGTCTCTGCGGACAGAGGATCAGCGGGTAAGGATGATGTAGGATAGATCATCAACTCACACAGGAGGATTGGGACATTCGCGGGCCCAGTGACCTGGAAGCCGACACTTGAAGCAAATCCCAGGCTCTCCAGAGAACTTGGAGACCTTGCCGCTGCCGTGCGATAACTCGCAACGAATTTTGTTGCCCAAGAAGAGGCCTAGAAGGGCCAAAGCATCAGGTGGTGCAACCACGCTGCGGCGGTTGGAACATTAGCCGAACGCACCACCGTCATATTTTTGCACTGCTCGTTCAGCGTCCTCACGAGTCTCGAACTCGACAAAGCCGTAGCCAATCCTGCACCCGTTGCCAGCCCGTTACCACCACAACTACAAGATACAAATAGCAGGTCACTCACTTTAGCTCGACGCTGGCAATCTTACCAAGTTCGCTGAAACAACCCTCCAAGTCCTCGTCCCGAGTTTGATTTGGCAAGTTCCCAACGTAGATCTTATTGGGCTGCACCAAAGACGAGATAGCCGCCGACATAAGCGTCAAAGAGAGAAGAGTGAGCAACAGTTCGAAAAATGCAAAGCGGTGATGAGCGAGCGACGAGAGGAGCGACGTCGGTTCAGATAGCAACGCAATGGGAAGTCGCAATCAGTGGACAAGTGCATGGGCAAAGCACGGAGAGCAACTGGCGTATCCTCGCCTGTAATACATAGCGCCGGGGTGGGACAAATCTGAAAGTAGACGAGAGAGGATTGCAAAGGAGGAGGTAAAGGAAGGACTATCCACCTTGTCACGGTTATTGTTCTGCCTCTTGAAAGTGCCAGCCATGGACATAGCATCATACATGTTTGGAGTGGCATCAAGCATATGATCATCCGTATCACCTACGCCTCCAGTACTACCGTTAGCAGGTAGGGCACCATTGCCGTTGCCGTTGTTATCCAGAGGCGATGGGCTCTTCTGCGTACCAGCAACGGCGCTGGAGTTCTCCTGATCCACTGCAGAAGCAGATTCAGTCTGATCAGCCGCCAGCGGAGCGTCCATCATGTTCGCGATTGTCGCTTCGTCCGATTCCGCCGCCGAGTGATCGTGTTGTTGCTGCTGTTGCATGTTCTGAGACTGTTGCTCTGCCAGATGATCTTGGCCCCCGGGTGATGGTTGATCAATAGTCTGAGTGTGTCTCGCTTCGGCAACCGATGGATATTGTTGGTGATGATGGTGTTCGTCCTCGTGCATGAGGACGTTTTGGGCGATGATTGGGTGCATGAAGGCAAGACGAAAGGGTGAGGCAGAATACAAAAGAATGGCCCGGTCTCTTTCAAAATCGGAACGGCGAACCTGTCACTTCCGCCACCGGAGCGCACCCTTTGACCATCTTGTACACATTTCCTCCACTACTTGTCATCCGACAGCTACGAGTTCAACCTACGGCCATATTGTCTCCCAACTGTGGAGCTATGACATCAATCTTCCTAGCTGACGAAGATGAGCCATTGTCGATCTACATCCAAGGGGACATTGATGTTGATCAGATGATGCGCCTGAAGGCTTCAGTAAACGTGGGTTCGCTTCATGTTTTCAAGCATTAGCTATAGGCTCACCACCACTATTCCTATAGACGTTTGGCGGTGCTGGTACGTGCTGCTGCTAGCTTACTTTACCTTTCCTGATCGTTTTACGTACAATTCAAGCCATCGACTCCCCCGAATCTGCGAATGTCATTGTCATAATCGACAGAACGAGCCAAGAAGGAGTTATGTTGATTAGAAATCATACAGTACAGCCGGGCGAGAAAATGTGCCATGCTGGTGCGCCCTTGAAGCACCAGACCTTGCTACATAAATACTCGTCGAAATCTAATTCCGCCTTTGAAAGTTGTCGACCAAGCTTGGATCGCGGCTTCGATTGAGGCGGGCGAAATATTAGTGGAACAAGAATGGGGAGGCCACCTAATCAGAGCCCCTCGGGCCAGGACGATAGACGATATTTTGCGGGGCCGACGCCCACTCCGGGGATCTTTTCCCTCTCGGTCGCACCAGCTGCCCCCTCCTCAAGCTGGAATATCTCAAGCAGCTGCTGGATCACCCATATCGTATCAGAATCGATCTCATCTACCACAAGATTCTTCCGCCCCGATGGTCGAACTACCCTCACTCTCGCAGCACAACACAGCACCTGGACTTGCCACACTGCCTCTTGAGCGACGTGATGAACCCTTGCCCGGCTGGCCCTTACCATCCCCCGAATCCACGCTGCGAAAGGGGAAGGCGCGCGAGGTAGAGGTTGTCCCTCCGGAGGGCGGTCCTGAAGATGATGACACCCCTCCTACCCCACCGCCCGAGGATCAGAAGCTTGAATTCCATGATGGAAGGCACCTCTTTACTGGTGCAGTCGAATCATTTCAGCCCTCAAGAACGACTGGGGCTGATGAGTGTCGTTCCGTTCCACAGATCTTGAGAGACGTTGGATAAATAGCTATATGAAATGGGCTGTACGAAAGGGCATATCTCACGTAAGCGCATACCGCGCCATGCACAAACAAGTGGGTCCACTTACTCTGGTAGTCTGTCACGCTAACTATTCATCATCCTGCACCAACCTCCGGCGAAGATGCCCTGGCACCCGTCCAAAAGCATTTGTAAGCGGTGTGAGTAGAAGCGTTGCCTTACACCATGTTCGGCACATCCCTGACCCCCAGAGCCAGACCAAAAGAGCCGCGAAACTTACCCGCTGGCTGGAGCAGAGGGCGAGGATGGAGATGCTGCGGAGCGTTGCGTAGGCACTTCTCTGGCAGTCATTCAATCATCTAGAGGCAGTCTTGTACTGGAGGCGCCGGGTAACGCCGAGAGCGACAGCGAGGAGAACGACGACCCTCCACCTCCACCTTCTGAGGCTCAGAAACTGGAGATTAGCGCCGGGAAATATCTCTATACAGGTGCAGTGAACAAATCCTCTTCTTCGCACCTTAGTGCGCTTAAATGATTCATGGATGGAACCTGGTAGAGCTGGAGATCCAATGGGTGAAGAGCTATTTACGATGGGCATCACAACGGCGTGTTCCGCGTGCCGCGGCATGCCGTGCCATCCAGAAGGGGGTGAATAACGTTTGTTAACTTCTAGTCATCGACCCAAAAGATTGAACCCCGTATTTTGAACGACATAGATTCCTTGGCATACGTTGAATAGTATTTGGACGATGAGTAAGTGCAAAATCTGGTTCGAATGAAATACGTGTACTCTTACCACCCTCGTAGCGTGCAAATGGGGCATCCATCTTGGCCCCGTCACACGGGCTGAGAAAGTAGATCACGTTGGCGTCGATCAAGGAGAGGATATGGCCGAATCTCTAGTTCGTAACGCGAAGCATTCAGGCAGACGCGCCAATATGCAGAAAGGGTCATCGTCCATATCGAGGGAGGAGCGTCCTTCTCCACCCTGCCCTCCTCGCCAGTGTGAGTCGCTGACGAAAAAGGGGAAACCGAGATATTTATACACTCCAGTGGAGAAGCGATGGGCGATTGGTAAGTGGTTTAGGTTCGCGACATTTTCGGATCTCGATACTTATTCCCCGACTAATGCATAGATTACGCCAATTGGCTGCTTGAATTGGTTCCGGAAACGACTATGAGGGAATTATGTGCGGAGTTGCACGATAACGTAAGGGATCGTTTGGATTATGGGAACGAATCTGACTCGGATCCATCAGATGCACCAACACCCGGAGACGAGTTGGCATTCGCAATTAAGGAAGCACCGGCAGTATGTGGTTTCGCATACGATGCATCACGAAATGTTTTGAATCACCTCACCTTAGATACTACATACACCGTATACCACGCATGGAAGCCCTTCTCTCCACGCGACGTACAAAGTCCAAGGTTGACTGTGGAGAAGATGACGACGAGGATAGTGATGAGAGTAACGACGAAATTTTGGAACCTAGAGGAGACGGTTCGTCCACTTCAGGAAACCAGTCTTCGTCCGAGGAAAGGCGGTCGATACGAATGTTCTTTGTAGAGGGCGAAGCCTTTACGGACGAAGATTTCCAGAAGTTGGTTCGTTACACACGTTATTCTTCCTTTGCCTTCGTGCTTACGGTCCATTCCCTTTAGGCTACTTTTGTATCTAAGCATTGGGATCCAAGTGAAGAATACTTCGTAATCTCGGAGGCAGATTGGTCAGGATTCTGCAACAAAGTAATATGCTTTTGTACTCCCCATGAAGCCGTGTCCACTGATTAATAGGGCCTTCCTTGCCTTTTGTGACATTTTAGAATCTGGACCACAAGATGTCTCAATGGCGACAATTCCATAAGGAACAGATTACGAAGATCGAGAGATGCGCGCGCATGCTTCTCGTGAACAACCATGATAGGATGGATTGGCCTAGCTTGTCTCGTGTCAAGGTCATTTCCGTTCGGGGGAACACCGCTGGCCCTTCCGATAATCTCTCGCGTGTCGTTTCGCAGCATGGCGAAGGAGAGATCCAATCTTCTCCGAGAACACCCCGAAAATATAACCATTACACAAAAGCGGATAAGAAAGCCATTGTGAGTTGGAAAATGGCTTGATTTATGGCTCAACACTGATGTGTCGCTTTGTTCGCAGATCCACTTTCTCATCGACAACCAGCAGGCGTATTTCCCGCTGGACCAATCTCGGGAGGAATATAGAACGTCTAAGACCCTATGGAAGAGGTTTTGGGCAGCGGTACGTCCGCCCCTTTAATTGTGGGGCCTTAGCAGGTTCTGACTTTACACCACAGGATCCAAGACGTCAGGTCCATTCTCTCAGCAACTGGAGGAAATACCATCGAATTCATGCGCAAGAGCTTCAAAAGGAGGCAGATAGGATCCGGGCTGAGCGAGGCCAAGAGGGTGTAAACCATCGAGGAATAGGTGAGACGTTCGGCGACCCTATCATTTGCAGCTCCGACGAAGAAGACGAAAGGGCAACTGTTGAGGCTATGATTGCCTCGGCCGTCAAAATAGAGGGAACGGAGACAGCCGATACAGGAGATCAATCTATCTGTGAAGCCCCGAAGGAGAGAGTACTGATAGGTGCCCCAACGTCTTTGGCTGGGCTTTCGTCTTCGCGACACTCGCGAGCAGAGTCGACCCCTTTCAGGCCCCTTCCATGCCTGAACCTACTGGATAGCAACGGGGACTCGCAACATCTCGCGGATGCTGGAGCCGGCCCGTCGAAGAAGCGAAAGGCCCGGGGCCGGGAGGGCAATACGGACAGGTCACCTAATGTTGCTACGGAAAGTGGTTTACCTGCCAAAAAAGCTCGGCTCGGCCGGGAGGTGTTGTCTAAATTTGGAGCCGGCGTCAAGACCGAGGTCTGAGGATGATCTCGCTCATGAGTGGGCAATCTTTGCGACCCTCACGTCCAGCCTTCACTGCACGGACTGTGTATAAATCTGGATCGGCATGCCTCTGTGGGGCTCTCTACCTTCGTACATTATGCACAATACTCATATGGACAACCTTCTATCACAAACTGTAGCTATAAACCTGTATATTGTCAATGTATTCGTGTATATACTAACACTTATCGACCCCCCTCTCCCCAATCCGTGAAAGAAACATTGTGACACAATAAGTACTTTAGTTCACCACACGTATATGCATGAATATGATGATAATTCGACTCGTGAACACAACGACGGCCCATTCCAGAAATTTTGGTCCATCTCTCCAGTCTGCATACGCTTGGAACGGGTCCTGATACTTTTGTTGTGTGAGCGGCGTCGATTAATCCTCAGCCTCAGCCTCTCACTTGATGACACGCCCACGTTTATTTTGTTTTGTTGTTTTGTTGTAGTCTACCGTAGCTCCGGGTACCGTTAGCGCAAACTGCCTCAGATGCCCGCAGGTACAGGCACAGGCACTTTCGCCACTGGAGCACCGCCCCTCAACCATCTCGTGTTCGGTCATTACCTCTACTACTCGTTATCCAACAGCTACGAGCTCAACCTACGGCCATATTGTCTCCCAGCTGTGAAGCCATGACATCAATATTCCTTGCGGACGAAGATGATCCGTTGTCGATCTACATCCAAGGAGACATCGATGTCGAACAGGTGATGCGTCTGAAAGCTTTAGTAAATGTGGGTTCACTCCGCGTTTTTCAAGTGCTAGCTATAAACTCACCGCCACTACTCTTATAGACGTATGGTGGTGCTGGTACGATGTCCATCTGCTGCCGCTGCTTACTTTGCCCTTCCTGACCGTTTTACGTACAATTCAAGCCATCGACTCCTCCGAATCGGCGAATGTCATTGTCATAATCGATAGAACGAGTCAGGAAGGAGTTAGGTTGATTCGGAACCATACAGTACAGCCGGGCGAGAAAATGTGTCATGCTGGTGCGCCCTTGAAGCACCAGACCTTACCACGTAAAGAACTGATTCCGCCTTTTGAAAGTTGTCGACCAAGCTTGGATCGCGGCTTCGATTGAGGCGGGCGAAATATTAGTGGAACAAGAATGGGGAGGCCACCTAATCAGAGCCCCTCGGGCCAGGAAGATAGACGACATTTTGCAGGGCCGACGCCCACTCCCGGGATTTTCCCCCTCTCGGTCGCACCAGCTGCCCCCTCCTCAAGCTGGAATATCTCAAGCAGCTGCTGGATCACCCATATCGCATCAGAATCGACACGTTTCATCCCATCCACCACAAGGTTCTTCTGCCACGGTGGTCGAACCACCTTTACTCCCGCAGCACGACGCAGCACCTGGACTTGCGACACCTCCTCTTGAGCGGCGCTATCAACCACTGTCCAAATCTACGCGGCGAAAGGGAAAAGCGCGTGAAGTTGAGGCGGTCGCTGCGGAGAGTAGTCCTGAAGACGATGACACCCCTCCTACCCCACCGGCCGAGGATCAGAAACTTGAATTCCCCGGTGGTAAACACCTCTTTACTGGTGCAGTCGAACCATTTTAGTCCTCAAGAACGGCTAGAACTGACCAGCTAACGAGTGTCATGTCATTCCACAGATCTTGAGAACCGTTGGATAAACAGTTACAGGAAATGGGGCATGCGAAAGGGTATGCCCCTCGGAGGCATCCACCGCGCCATACACGAACAAGTGGGCCCATTCGCCTCGAATAGTCTATTGCGCCAACTAACCATCTTGCACCAATCACTGGCGCAGATGCCCTGGCACTCAGTGAAAAGCATCTGCAGTCGGTGTGAGTAGAGTTGTTGTCTAGTTCCGTATTTGGAACGTGTCTAACACCTAGAGTTAGACTACAAGAACCGCGGAACCCACCCGCTGGCTGGAGCAGAGGGCGAGGATGGAGATGCTGCGGAGCGTTGCGTAGGCACTTCTCTGGCAGTCATTCAATCGTCTAGAGGCAGTCTTGTACTGGAGGCGCCGGGTAACGCCGAGAGCGACAGCGAGGAGAACGACGACCCTCCACCTCCACCTTCTGAGGCTCAGAAACTGGAGATTAGCGCTGGGAAATATCGTTATACAGGTGCAGTGAACAAATTTTCATCTTCGCACCTTAGTGCGCTTAAATGATTCATGGATGGAACCTGGTAGAGCTGGAGATCCAATGGGTGAAGAGCTATTTACGATGGGCATCACAACGGCGTGTTCCGCGTGCCGCGGCATGCCGTGCCATCCAGAAGGGGGTGAATAACGTTTGTTAACTTCTAGTCATCGACCCAAAAGATTGAACCCCGTATTTTGAACGACATAGATTCCTTGGCATACGTTGAATAGTATTTGGACGATGAGTAAGTGCAAAATCTGGTTCGAATGAAATACGTGTACTCTTACCACCCTCGTAGCGTGCAAATGGGGCACCCATCTTGGCCCCGTCACACGGGCTGAGAAAGTAGATCACGTTGGCGTCGATCAAGGAGAGGATATGGCCGAATCTCTAGTTCGTAACGCGAAGCATTCAGGTGGACGCGACAATATGCAGAAAGGGTCACCGTCCATATCGAGGAAGGGACGCCCTCCTCCACCCCGGCCCCCTCGCGGGTATGAGGCACTGTCGAAGAGGGGGCAAACTAGATATCCATATACTCCGGCGGAGAAGCGATGGGCGATTGGTAAGTGGTTTAGGCTCGCGACATTTTCGGACCTCAATATCTACCCTTCATAGATTACGCCAATTGGCTACTTGAATGGGAGCCAGAAACCACCATGAGAGAATTATGCGTGGAGTTGCACAAAAACGTAAGGGATCGTTTCGGTTGTGGGAACGAATCTGACTGGTGTCCGTCAGATGCGCCAACACCCGGAGACGAGTTGGCATGCGCAATTAAAGAAGCATCAGCAGTATGTGGTTTTGCATGCGATGCATTACGAAATGCCCTGAATTGCCTTACACCAGATACTACATACGCCGTATACCACGCATAGAAGCCATCCTCACTGCACGACGTACAAAGTCCCAGGTTGACCGAGAAAAAGACGAAGTTGAGGGTAGCGGTGAGAGTAGTGATGAAGTCCTGGATTCCAGAGGAGACGATCCGGCCACCCCAGGGGGTCAGTCCTCGTCCGAAGGAAGACGGTCGATACAGGTATTCTTTGTGGAGGGCGAAGCCTTTACGAAAGAAGATTTCCAGACGTTGGTTCGTTACACGCGTTATTCTTCCTTTCCACACGTGTTTACGCCCTGTTTCTATTCAGGCTACTTTTGTATCCAAGCACTGGGATGCAAGTGAGGAGGACTTCGTAATCTCGGAGGCAGATTGGTCAGAATTCTCCAACGAGGTAACGTGCTTTTGTACCTCCCAAGCTGTGTCAACTGATCAATAGTGCCTTCCTAATACTTGCCCTTTAGAATCCGGATCATAAGAAATCTCAATGGCGACAATTCCACAAGGAACAAATTGCGAAGATTGAGAAACACGTTCGCATGCTTCTCGTGGGCAGCCATGATGGGATGGATTGGCCCAGCCAGTCTCGCTTCAAGGTCATTTCCGTTCGGGGAAACACCGCTGGCCCTTCTGATGGTACCGAGCATGCCGTTTCGCAGCCTGGTGACGAGGAGCTCCAATCCTATCTCAGCGCATCCCGAAAAATCACGCATTACACAAAGGCAGATAGAAAAGCCATTGTGAGTTGGCAAATGACTTGGTTTACGGCCCGGCACTTATGCGTTCGCAGATCCTCTTTCTCGTCGACAACCGGCAGGCGTATTACCCGCGAGAGTTGCGATCTGGGGAGAAGTATATAGCGCTTCCGACTCTATGGAGGAGGTTTCGGGAAACGGTACGCCTGCCTCTGCAAATGCGTGGAAGCATCACCCGCCTGACTTCACGCCTCAGGATCCAAGACGTCAGGTCCATACTGCCAGCGGCTGGATGCAATATCATCGAAGCCACGCGCAAGAGTTTCAAGAGGAGGCTGATAGGATTCGAGCTGAGCGCGACCAAGAGGGTGTAGATCATCGAGGAATAGGTGGGACGTTCGACGATCCGATCATTTGCAGCTCCGACGATGAAGGCGAAAGGGCAACTGTTGATGCTATGACTGTCCCAGTCGTCAAGATAGAGGGAAAGGAGATAACTGACTCAGGAGATCAACCCACCTGCGCGGCTCCGAAGGAGAGAGTATCGCTAGGTGCCCCAACCTCTCTGACCAGGCTTTCGTCATCGCGACAGCCGCGAGCAGAGTCGACCCCTATCAGACCCCTCCCACGCCTGGACCTATTGGGTAACACCGGTGATTCGCAACGTCTCGCGGGTGCTGGGGCAGGCCCATCAAAGAAGCGGAAAGCGGTGGATCTGGAAGGCGAAATGGACAGCACGCTCAATGCCGCCGCCACGAAAGGTGATTTGCCAGCCAAGAAGGCTCGGCTCAGCCGTGAGGCGTCGTCTGAAATCGGAGAGGACATTAAGGCCGAGATCTGAGGAAGATCTCGCTCACGAGTGGGCAATCTTTGCAACCATCCCGCCCCGCTTTCACTGCACGGACCATGTACAAATCTAAATCAATCAACCTCTGCAGCCTTCGGACATCACGCGCAACGCTCATATGAACAAACTTCTATCACAACTTGTCACTGTGAACCTGTACATTGTCAATATATTCGTGTATATATCAACCCTTCATTGACACACCCCCCCTCCCCCCGTCTGTGAAGGAACATTGTGACCTAATAAATTCTCAGATCCATCCCGCTTATACGCATAAATACGATGATAATTCGACGATTCGAAAGTCCTGAGCGCAAAGACGGCCTACGTATACTCTATCCCAGCACTTTCGACCCCCTCTCCTCAATCTGCATACGATTGGAATGGGTCCCGATAGGGCCTTTGTTGCGTAAGCGGCGTCGATTCATCTTCAGCCTCTGCCGCTTTCTCCTCCGTTGCCAAGCTATGAGATGTCTCGTCATCCATTCCCGCAGGTACCGGCGCTCCCATCGACCTGTACTTCCGCTCTCCTTCTTGACCAATCATGAAGAACCCTCTGCTATCGCGTTTCTGCCGTTGCATCCTGCTGGCATTTTGCTTCCTGTAGAAACGGAACAGCACTGCGCCCACCACGAGTAGGATGACCCCGCATAGCAGGCCTGCGATAACGTAGATCCACGTGTTATTGTTCTTGGTGGCCGTCGTCGCTCCAGCGATGTCGGCCATGGCATCTGAAGCACCAGCGCCTCCGAGGCGGACCTTGACGAAGTCTGCGTGGGCTTGAACGGGGTCGGTGGTGGAGAGCATTTGGATGTATGGAGCAGTTCGATCTGTAGAGCTGTCGAATATGAAGTTCCCGTAATCTAAGAGGATGTATGTGTTGCGCACTGCATGGAAGGTATGAGCGGTCTTGGTCTCCTGAAGCAGAATATGTGGATTACGTACAGAAGCCCATGCCAAGAACCATGTCGTAGTCGCTGCTATTCGCGCCCGCTACCATGGGCTGGAACTGAATTGAGGTCGGAGGGATGAGGAAATTGAGTTTGTCAGTAGGGGAAAAGATAAGATGCCCGTAACGTTCAAATCAAAACATACCATTCCATAGCACATCTCCACTCCGTTCACTTGCTCCAGCTCAGGGTTCCCAGACTCCGCGGCGGTCATGACCAAGTCCAACGGATGAACGAAGAACTTTTGACCCCCAAACACGAATGTGATGCTTAGCTCCTCGGTGCAAGGGACGGTCCATAGACCTCCTGTGAGCGTCGCATTCCATATCGCGCCTGGAACTGTGCTATAGATGGTGTTGGCGAGCTCGACGGGAACCTCTGCAATTCGAAGAGAGAGAAATCAATTAATAAAATAAGAAGGAAAAATAAATAAATAAATGAGAAATCATCATTGTCTCTAAACTTACGGGGGGAAGTGTATCCAGAATCGAAAACGGCGACGAGCGTGCCCTCCCAAGCGCTGGCGACTTTCGATTTGAGGGGGATGGGTTGTCCGTCGGATCCCAGAACGCCATCGGCGTCAGTGTAGGTCATCCAAAACTGTATCTCGCCGCCGGAAACGTCCTCGATCGCAACGGGGAGTTTCGATTGCTGAAGGATCGATTCGTAGCCTGGCAACGGCTCCGATACGGTCATATGGCTACCCGCCGTACTGTCCGGGTCATAGTCTCGGGACAGGAGAAGCGTGATATAATTCTGGCTGGTCATGTTCTGCTCGAAAATGCCATTCATCATGGGGACTGCGTCGATGGATTGGAAGATGGTATAGATGGATGAGGTGGTGGTCGGAGCGAGACCGACGAGACCGTTGAAACCCCCCGTCTGCAGGCTGCTTCCGAATGAAGAAGCATCTGCAACGCTGACTGTGGGTCATGCCCGAGGTTCAGTTAAGGTAAGGTAAAGGGCGGGTAAAACTGACGTACTGAATGATTGATCTGGTATATTGTACCCGGCGAAGGAAAGTGGAGCCTCCAGGATGCTTCCAGACACCTGTCCAACGGCGTACGCGACACTTGTCATCTTCCCTGTATCCCGTGCGTTCGGAACATCACCAACGACCCAAAGATCGGCACTAGAAAGTTTTGAATTCAATAAACTCAATGAGTATTCTAAGACTCCAAAGCGCAGAACGATACGAAAAACTGACCTGCCGGTGTCTATTACAACGGTAAAGGTTACCCCGCCCAGCGTGATGTTAACATTGTAGTTTGAGTTTTGAACATTGGTCAGTGGGACAACAGCATTCCCAGCATCTCGACGACGCAAGTCTGAAATGGCAGCCGCCCGCCCTCGTGCAGGTAGATGAAGCCCAGAGGCAAGAGAAGAAAAGATGGACAATACAAGAGACGCGCTCGTGTAGAGCGAACAACGCATTGGAGTGGGATAGAGAGATGATGGAGGACGCGATCGTGCCAGGCATGAAAACTCAGGTTCTTTATGTATTGAGACTGACCTGTTGCAGTGCTGTTGCCCGTCATCTCCCTCGGCCTGGGCGGCTCGGCGATCGGCTAACATCCTGAGCTGGAAACAGTCCCCGATTACGCCGGCGCGATATCTAGCGTTGTAGTATCATCATTGACAGGTCGAGAGCCACGGGTACGATTGGTATATCCAGCTGGCCAGAAGGTAATCCACTCTCTGGAGCTTCAAAGTTGTGCGCCAAGCGCAACTGTCAGGGGCACGTCATTGACCGAGATGCCCCGGATAGCGCACAGCCTGTCAGTAATGACCATGCTCTGCCACTCCAGCCACAGGATTGATACCATACCCCCACGCGTTTGAATTTGTCTCCAAGCTAGTCGCACACGCAAAGATGATTATTGATTATGGTCTTGAACCCTTGCCGGCCAGGTGCTGCATGCTGGTGTGCGGCCTCATATTCGAGCCCATTCATCTCACTCCCCGTATAGAAAATGTAGTAAAAATGGACAACTTACAGCTCCGGGGCCATCCTGTGATGGTGACGGAGGGCATATATACGGAAGCCATTGACAAGTCATTCTCATGGTGACATGCTAAGCGGTCGCTTGATGCTATCTAGGATGCGAATGTAAAAATTGGTACACATCGTATTACTATAAAACCTGGCTCGACATGTGTTGGTTGCGTTCAAAGCCGCAAGCCCTTGTCCTACCGTAATAGCTACTAGTGTGCTCGTGGAAGTACAATTGGGACCACCTGTATCACCTCGATGAGCGCTCAAGCTCTCGCTCACGGGAGTTCCAACTTGACACGGGCGACGAGACGTTGTGTTTCATCATGAATTTGAACAAACGTATTATTATTAATGGAGAAGCACAAAGGCAAGGGGTTCTTTCGGACGGGGACATGAGGCAAAGGGGAGAAGGAGCAACATGGACCAGGAGATACAACCATGAGAAGTAGAAAAAAAATGTAACTAGGCGATTCCAGAGTGCAGCATCTAGCGAGCATTCACTGGAAGGCCTCGAGGGGAATGGTAGCCTGAAAGCCGCAATAGGCATCAGCACAAAGTTTTGCGCTCGAGGCAATTGCATGCGCACTCACCCTCAACCGATGGAAATTGTCGACGGCTTGAGCCAAGTCCCATCCATTCGCATTCATGCACTCTCCCGCGAACTGAGTATTCAGACCGGTTTGCATCTGCAGTTGCACAGTCAGTTCTCTCTGCGGTTCAGGCTAAACAAGAGAGGCTGAATGAGCACTAGGGGGACACATCTAGCAAGAGGTTGTGGCTTACGAGTTTAGCAAGCATCTCATTGTTAATGACAGGCTGCAACGGCTGCTGCTGAGGTACCGGGGTGCGTTGCGACTGTGCAGGGTGGGGTGCGGGCGGAAGCGGATGTTGAAGTTGCGCTAGCTGAGGCTTCGCCATAGAAGTCGACGCCTTGATCGATTCTTCTGCACCCTCTGGCTCTGCAAGTTGGACTGTAATAGGTCCAGGCGCCCACGACTCCGGACTGGAGTAGTTGCGGATGACAAGCTGGTCAGAGACGATGACAAGTTGCCATCCTGCTAATCGTGCTTTCGACCCTTCAGTCGATGGAGCCAGGATGAAGGTCCGGTCGAATGAGCGTACACCATTAGATGGTACTATTCGACGAAGAAGGTTATAAATCTCGGGGATAGAAATGATGAGAAAAGAAGAGTGAAACGCACATTCTGTAAATTGCCCGTGAACAGTAGCAAACAACGCTGTCCCGATTGGTGGACTGAGTTCCACCGACAGAATGCCATCGACAGCCCATGCATCGACTAAGAAGTTCGCAGCATAATCACCGGCAATCTCGTGCTTGGTCTTGGGTAGCGCTTCAATTGCCTTGATGATCTTATCCGAAGACGATTTCAACATGACGGCTGCGCGGTTGACATTCATCACGCGTTTAAGGTTGCGCGAGTTCGTCTGCCAGCTCGTCCAACTGAGTTCCCTCTGGTGCGGGAACTCGGCCGAATATTGGTACTTCTTGATTCTGGCGCGTGGCGGTATGGCGGTGTTGATGGAGTACGAAAATGTGGCTCCTGGAGCGTAGGCATCGGCCAGCGACGCGCGATCATCGTCGAACTTCGGAAAAAATCTAGAATAACAACGTAGCATTAGCAACATGGACCTGACAGTCAAATACATGACGTACGTCGCTAGGAAAGTTGTTGCCAAATCCTTCACATTATCGGGGAGGATGGCGGGTCCCATCGGTACCGTAAATTCCTTAACAGCAATCGGATCCGCAGTTGATCGATCCGCTACAATCTCTAGCGTGGCATCAAAGCTGATCTTCATAAGAGGCATGAGATCCAACATTTCCAGACGAGGAAAGTGACGCGAGACCTCCGATCGATAGCTGGATAGGTTCCCGTTTCTCTCCGACATGATTTGGAACGGATTGCCAAGGAAGATTAACTCCTGGAGCTTCGAAGGCGCGCCCGTCCTACCTTCCAGATAGTTGATCTCCTTGGACGATTTAATCTGATTGTCTTGAAGGGAGAGGTTAACGAGGTTTGGGAGGTAGTGGCTGATGTGACCGAGCTGTCGTAAACTTTGGAAGCGGTTGTGAGCCAGCGAAAGCGTCTCGACTGGCGGCTGGAGTAGGCCGGCCAGCTTGAGAATGACTGCCCCCAAGTCCTTCGGCGCCTCGAACAAGTCCAAGGGCACCATGTCGTTGGTCTTCCAAAACGGATCAGAGGCGAGTTTCTAGCGAGAACAAATATATACTTGGTAAGAGTTGTCAAGAGGGTCAGGTCATTCACATACCTCGAGATTCAGAAACTTCCTCTGGGGGTCATACCGGCTGACAACGAACGCTTTCAAAAGCACGACGTTGGATTTCCGGATCGCTGGCGCTTCTCCGGAGCCGTTGACCCTTCCCTTCTCTTTCATCCACTTCTCCACATCGTCACCCCGTCTTGTGCCCCGTAGGGGAGGTGTCACAGACTTGGAGCCGCTGGCCGCTCCCCGGATGGACAAGTGGGATCCCTTGCCATGCATTATCCTCGCTGCAAGCTACAAGAAGAGCCAAGATCCATCCAGGACAAAGAGAGGAAATGGGTTGTTTTTGTCGCGATGGGGAGAAGACACGAAAGACGGTAAGCGTACTTGAAAAGTATGAAAAAGTTTACGACGAGCGCAGCTTCGAACGGACGCAAGGGGGCAATTTCGAAAACGAAAATCGGCAAGCTCCCATTGTCCAGGATGGAAGAAGAGAGCCCGTAGCTAAAGGAGATCATAAAGTGAGAGCTATTCATTTACCGGTTGTAATGTCTTTCCGTTCTTGTCTTTCTCCATGACTTTAGGTCGTTCGTATACGCGATGCCGTGAGCCGTCTTTCGTCCGCGACGATCCAGATGGAGTTGGATGAGATCGATCATCTCCCATCCCAGCATCTCCGTCGACAGCAAGACCTGCTCCTCGAGATCGAGTGCGTGGTGCCGGTGGCGTGGACTGAGACTGAGACGATGGAGTGAACATTTGAGAACTGGTGTCTGAGGCGAGAAGAAAGGGTGACTGCTGGCCCTCCTGTTGGATCAGAGCTAGCCCTTTACGAGGGTGCTGAGTGGATGTTGTGGTGGTAGGGTGGTGATGGTGGTTGGGAGTGGAATCCGTAAACGTAGAAAGCGGAACATTTATATGTCCATGACAAAACTTGCCTCGAAATCTATCACGACAACGATAGCTGTCTTTTGACTCATATTCAGAAACGACGACTTACAGTAGGTTTCATAGTAGTTGTCAGGTGCGGAAAAAAATCCCCGTGGGCTTGTTTCGAATGCTCCACAGAGGACAGCGAAAACGGGCGCTATTTGTGACCACTGTGTGATATCACCATACCAAGGCCAGTTTCAACATCGAAGGACTTATGCGCCTGCATCATTTGAGAGCATAACGTATATGGCTAGAGTATCCGCGACATTGCTGTGGTGGCCGGCATCGGAGAGCGCACCGTCTACCAGATCCTCGCATTGCACTGCAATTATGCCGTCCTCACGAAGCGCCACCCGACGCCCTTGACCAGCTCAAGATCAGGTACCTGGTCGCTATCCCCCGTACACAGCCAACCCTATTCTTGGATGAACTACGGGAACGCCACAGTTGTCACAAATCGTAGTATTGTGACATGCCTCCGCCTGCGCCCTGGTGGAGCAGCCGCACAATTTTTTTTCCCGAGAGCTGACAACTACTATGAAACCTACTGTAGCCGGCCAGGGATTTGGCCAACCTTAAGCCGAAGGAAAGCGACAACTGATGTTCAGATGATTTGGATAGGGTTTTTCTGCTTATTGGGACATGCTTGCACGATAAAAGGCGCGCGATATGTCAAAACTGATATGTGACCGTTGTGCACTAAAGCTTGACCCTCAACCATTCACCCCGCCACTCTCTTATACGCCTGACCCCCTGCTGGTGCAGAAATGGATCATCAGCAGAATGAATCAGTAGAGCAAGTGCTGACCTCACAATGTCCCTCCATTGCCTTCCCAATGGCTGCTCTAGTCCCAGCATCCCACAGGCATAGGGTCCAATCAGAAGATGGTCATCCCATCAGGTGATACTGCAATGCAGTTGATCTCATCAGCATTACTCTCCATCATCTTCCCAATGGCTGCTCCAGTCGTGGCATCCCACAGATGTAGGGTGCAATCATCAGATGTCATGATTTGTTGCCGACAACCACTCATTTCAGTCTTTCATGTGATCTTATCAAGAACCCCATCTATGGGGACCTGACTCAGGAACCAGCAACATCAGAGTTACTGGAGTTAACAGACTTAACATTTCTAAAAACTTATCAATGACGTCATTGATGACATCATTCGAAGCTGCAGCACCATTAATAAGCTCCATAGTACGCAACACTTATATTTAGTTACTGGGAGCCAGACTGACTCATTGTATGACTCAGCTGGAAGCCGCAGTAGTTATTCTTAGATAGAAGCAGCAACCACAGTCCACAGTAGAAGCCACAGTTAGCAACCATAGTAGAAGTAGAAGCCGCAGTTATAGAAGCTGCGACTGCAGCCTGGGAATAACTGCATAGACCTAGGGTATATAAGGAGGGGGATCTGAGCCAGTCTCAGTTCTCCATTCCACCCTCTTATCACTACTACCATGAATACATCCTCTCATACTCTCTTCATACTCATGTGCCCCCCTTCTGAAATATCATCAAACAGTGAGTAGGGTTCAGTTGACCTGAGCACCCTTTTAAATCGAGAACTGACATTAGGGTGGAATCTCTTAGTGCTCACCTCAACTCAATCCCATCAGCTTTCCCCCATCACCCTTAACACCTGCAGCCAGGACAGGCTCCTCCACAGCAGCAATCGTATCCCCTCCACCAACCTTCTCGTCAACCCTAGCAGGCCTAAGGGTAAAAGGAATATTGTCGACATCAGCATTGTCGACAACACCAATGACGATTCCTACAACACTGACGCGGAGGATAACGGAATTCTCACAAAGAAGCAAAAGATAGAAGACGAGCGACTCAGCGATGTGATCAACGAGATCCACACATGGCCAAACACCCCTACCCTGTCAGAAACTTCTGGTAAGTCTATCGACATCCCCACCGCCCTCGAAAAACTCCATCTAATCAAATGCAACATTTCTATCTTTAACCCCGATTGCGACATCAAACCCTCATATGCAAAACCCGGCACTATCAATTGGGTTTTTCATCTCACCAAAGCCGTTTGGGGAGATCAAAGTGAACCCTGGGAAACACCCTCTCTCACCTCCGAATCCACTGTTCCTGACTCAGTCCAGGACAAATACCACCCCCATGAGTGTTTTTTTATAACCAACATCACTGGTGAAAAGCGGTGCGCTTACAAATCGTGCAACCTTCGCCCAGAAATCCTTCACCTGACCCCTTCCAGCTCATACATCAACCACAAGGCTGGCATCTACATTCCCAACAATCGATTCGAGCCCCTCATCGAGAAGAACGAGGTTATCGACTGGTCCATCAACGACGATCACATTCCCATGAAAAACGGCAGTGCCTATATCTTCAGAAACTTCGCGGATTTCTACCAGTCATTCATGGAAAACCCCAATGCGCACAACATAGAAATCGGTATAGTTCGTCGAAACCTCCGCTACTTCATCAGCCAAAAAGACTGGTTCTCGCAGCAAAACGGGCTGATCGTCTCGGAATGCCTACACAACAAGGAGGACACTGACCGAGCCACCCTCCAAGGACTCAGAGCAATCCACCACACTTTTGAGTTCAAGTGGTTCTTTTACAGAACTAACATTGCTCTTATTGAGGAAATCATCCTTGCCCACAAAGAAGTCCTGGTCAGGCAGTGTACATGCGAGTTCTTATTCGCGAGAAGGTGTTTATCACTGTGGGGATTTGTGGAGGAAGTCTGCAACTCAGAGCACTTTGCCAAACATCAAAGGTTTGCTCTTCCCTTCATCTGGAATTTGTAGTCCTAAAAACAGCTATTGCGTGTGCTGTAGAGTAGTTCTACTTTCCTTGTCTTTTTTTTCTTCCCCCCTCTCCCTCCCCTCCCACTCCCAAGTCCACCCCTTTTCCCTGGAAAAGGTTTCATTTCCTCTCCTCTCCCCAGAAAGCCTATCATCTCTATTTTTGTGCTGGCCACTCAAATACATCTCACAAAGGCTTCAAAAATTGCGCACCCAACATATCAACAAGCAACAATAAGAATCTATAAGATCAAACTCACAAACAAACTCAAACAAAGACTCCCTATTGGTGCAACATCAACTAAAACCAAACTTAGACGTGCACTAACCTTCACAAATTATTTGTCAGGAGAAAAGCAACTGGTTGAAACATACCAAGTCAAAATCAATAATGGATTCAAAAGAATCAAGTCCTAGCTGCCTAGGCAGGGAGCATTGGATATCAACAAACCTCATAGGAGAAGAATTCAAAGAATACACCAAGTATTGCGACTTTGAAAACACCGCCAAAGAACATCATGTCTGCATCATCTGGGAGAACTCACTTAACAAATTCCAAGCACCCTACAGAACAGGGAAGTATCCTATATACTTATTCTACACACCAACAGAAGAAGATTATAAAATCAAAAGAGATGTCTACTTAAAAAATCTATCAGCCCAAAAAGCAGTCAAATTCGTCATAAGAAACCTCAGAGCAGCATCAAGATCAGGAAGATCTTCCCAAGTAAATTCACCAAGATTACCTGTAGTTGAACTACAAAAACAAGAAGAAACAACAGCCAACTCCAAATCAGCAGTAACAACACCGGTTGTTGAACCAACAGCCTCAGCAAACCCAATCAAGAAATCAAGCTCACCCACTCCTCAAACTGGATCAAATACCCCAGGACAAGGGCAAAGCTCAGGAAGTAATCATCCAACAGGACCTCCACCTCCCCCACCACAGCAACCAGCTGCAGGCGGCCAACAGCAACAACCAATCCAGCAGCAGCAACCTCCAGTTGCACCACCACCCCCACCTCCAGGAACAGGAACAGGACCAGCAATGGCAGCAGCACAACCAAGTAAGAAAGTGAAATGGTCAGAGCCCGACAAATTCACAGGGCAGGTCGATGCCACAGGATCTTTCAGATCAAGGGAATTCATCACAAGCCTCACTCTCTACTTCATCCATTACGACGACACATATGGAAAACTCACAAACAGAACACCAGATGAAGAACAGGAAAGGGTATACTTCTCACTCGCACTCTGCACCGAAACAGCGTTCCCTTGGGCAAACCTATACACCAATGAAATCACCACCCCGACCACAGGCCCAGAAACTCAACACCCCAGAAACGCCCTCAATAGCTGGGACAAGTGGGTCATCCAGTTCAAGTCCCACTGGGACTCCCAGGATGGGCAGAAGGAGGCGCAACATGCGATTTCGCACATACGATACAGTGATTCCAGATCAATTGTCACATTTGCAGGAAAGTTTAAGGAACTTGCATATAGAACAGGCTGGAACGATCAGGCCAGAAAGGATGAATTCGCAAAGAAACTCCCCCACTGGCTCAAATATGCCATTGCAGTCAACGCAAACCAACCAACCTCAGTCAACGACTGGTTCAACTGGGTTATCAACATGGGAGAACAACTTGAACATCAGCAGTCGGAGCAAAGCAACTATAGACAGAATTTTGCTGGACGAAATTCAGGGTTCAATAACCCACGTGGTGGATTCACTAACAGAGGAGGATTTC
>WSUE01000308.1:0-40972 GCA_019633535.1 Tulasnella sp. JGI-2019a
TTGCCATCAGTAAGTACCCCTGGTTGGCACCCTCAGCACAGTCGTGCATACCAGAGTTTAGCAAGGAGCTAACTCTTAACACATCTTATACCCCCACACATGCCCCCCCCTTCCTCTCCCTCATTTTCTATCTCATCTCAGACTACTAAGCATGCTCCTTTTCTCTCTATCTATTCATTTATCTTTCTTATTTTTTCTGTTTTATGTCTCTCTCTTCAAAAGACCCCTCTTTGCCTTGCATCACCATAGACCAGCACTCTCCTTCACCCAACCTGTGTAACCCCCCCCACCCCCCCCACCTCTGACACTGACCCACCTCCACTCCTTTTGCCCAACCCTGCCTTGATCCTTCCACCTTGTTCTTTTGAGTCATGTTATCTTGGCAGACCCCTCTCCCATTCCAACAGGGCTGCATCTTAGCACTATTTGTAGCTGCTTGTCACACAGGATAAATATAAAGATTTCACCACCACCACCACCACCACCACAGTCATCATTATAATCACCAACTACAATGATGCCCTTTGTTCTGGAGCTCATTAGAGATGTTATGGATTACATCTACAATTCTGGCTCAGCAGGTCACCAGGTGATAGATGCAGCAGGACTGGTTTGCAAGACATGGAGGGAGGCTGCACTCACAGCCAAGTGGTGAGAAGCGACGCTGTTGCCTCTGCTATCTTTCTTGGTCGGCGCGTATGTCGATGAATGGGTACGTCACTCAGCTATAGTAGACAGGCGATTGGCTAACACACGACTCTAGACGTATTCCAGTCCCCTAACCAAGGAGGACTGGGAACGGTTCGACAATATTGCACGCCGGGTTAAGACTCTCCATACCCCACGCTGGTACTCCATCCCTGATTCCATTCGCAATGCAATTTTCGATAGTAGGCCAGATCGGGATGTTTCCCTCTTCCCGAGACTGCGCACTCTTAACATGGATTGGTCGTTCGAGCACGACGTCACAAAGATTATGACTTTCTTGCCGAACAACCTAGAGAGATTTGACGTTAGAATTGGAGGGGCCAACTACAAGCAGGGTCTGACGGTCGACTTCATGGCCCTGCTTCCACAACGCTTTGGACACCTACCCGAACCGACATTGTACTCGGAATATGACACCAACGACCACTTCGCAGATGCAATCGCCACTCTGCTTCCACAGCTTCCTAAGCTTCATTA
Source organism: Tulasnella sp. JGI-2019a (assembly GCA_019633535.1). Lineage (NCBI taxonomy): Eukaryota > Fungi > Basidiomycota > Agaricomycetes > Cantharellales > Tulasnellaceae > Tulasnella sp. JGI-2019a. Next base: position 1,186 of record WSUE01000308.1, read on the forward strand.
TGTTTGGTTGTGTCGTATACAACTGACATCCCAAATGGCGGTATCGCTGGTTGGCATGTCGATTCTAGATGAGCTATATCTCCATCAATCTCCCACCGAAACCATACCGGAGCTCCTACTCGAATCCTGGAACACAGACAGCTTCCTCATGCTATCAACTCTCGACATTCCTACTCGATTCGATGAAACGACAGCATCGCTGCTATACAAAGTATCGGGTCCCAACTCCCGGTCATTGTCCACCTTAAGGTTCGTGCACCTAATCAAGAACGGTATCTCAGCCGTTGGAATGGAGGTAGAACGAGTCCTGCGGGCAATCCAAGTACACTCCGCGCTCCTCCACCTCACACTTCAGAGCATGGAACTCGAAAGCGCGTCAGAAAGAGCACTACAGCCGCTAAGCTCGTTGCACAAGTTGAAGACGCTAGAGGTGTCGCTCAAAGCTACCTCAATGCGGATTCGTGACGAGGATGTAGGAGAACTGCTGGAGCACCTGCCGAACCTAGAATCCCTGACTCTAGCGCTGCAGGAGGATACCGAATACGTGCTCACCTTGAGAACGCTCGTTTCTGCCTTAAACCACTGTCCACTCCTCAGGGATATCGGTTTACTTGTTGATGCCTCCACACCACTCGTCCCAGTATTCACCCAGCCTCCGCACCGAAGCATCAGGTCACTCGCTTTCGGTGATCTCTTGGATAGTCTTCGAGTCTCCCATCTAGACTCGGCTGGAGAGGTAGCTGCGTTTATCAGCCAACTGTCGAACGATGTCCTTAAAATCACATGGGGAGACGAAGATCGCCATTGTACCTATACAATCGACGAGGATGGCGACCGCGTGGATGACGGAGACGGCGACTACGCTGCTTCAGAAATCTGGGAACAAGTTCGCAAATTGATCCCCGTATTCCAGGAAGTGCGAAGACGTGAAAGACTCCAGTGCCTGGGCGGCGCGGGAGGATCTAGAAACGCGGCTAAGCGCTACCGAGCCTCTAGGTCTGGGGTACGTATTACTCCTGCCGATTCCTGTGCCATGTTAAATATATTTGTGCTTGGTTCCAATCTATCCAAATTTCAAGGTCTGATTGTCCATCCAGCTATCTCATTGCCACCTTTCATCTCTTTAGTACATCCGTTCAACCTCGTAAATCTCCATATAAATAGCATGGATGCCAACGACTCAGATGTAATGCTGAGGTCCATGGAATTAACCCGAGATGAACAAGTGATATACGTCAGTCGCAAACCGCCCAGGAGGTGGGTGGTTAGGAATAGATCACGATCTTCAGCATGCGCTGTGACGATATATTGTAGGTCACCAACCAACACATTATGCATTACCTACGGTGGCTAACTCAAACCCATCTCCCTAGGTGACCAATGCCATCTGAGACTAAGATTAGTTTTCCGATCGTAGGATATTACATTCAGGATTTGGTTCGGAACAGGGCGATCGCCGTACAGTATCTAGTCAAGGTATGCCTGAAGCACAAGTGAAAAAGATGATGCCGTTCCATGACATGGAAGTTGTGTTCGCGATCGGTGATAATTAGCATGACCTTGCTCCTCCCATATACACCGTTTATGGTTGTGCTTGGTCATGTAAGTTAAGCAATCCTCTCTGATGGCATTCCAGTGTGTTCACAATGGCCCCTCCATAAGGCCCAAACGTATTAAAAGACATGGCCCTTGAGATCTACCTTGTCTGCATGCGGCCGATGCGTGCTGTCGAGGGGATATTTCGCCTTGCGATTGGTTCGGTAAATATGCTAATTTCTACCCTATTAATTTCCCTTAAATATCTAGAAGAGAGGAGTGTGAATCTCTCCCAATAGATTCGTGATCGGAGGAACACCATAGGATCTTTTGAGTCGGTGTAACTAGAGCTAAAGACCATTTGGGCTTCTAAGCCTATTGGAACGTACAGTAGTCTTAGATGAGAACTTAGAACTAGATCTAAGGTTACTCAACCGGGGGCGGTTCACCTCGCTTGTGTCATGCGTCATGCACTGAGGTCGGGCGACAGCGCTAAGCAGAGATTGCAATGATGTTCAGCCGAGTAACACGAGGTGTCTGAGTACACTAGTAGCGAGTCAGTCATAGTAGAAGTGGGAGTAAGGAGAGAGCAAGGCCCAAAGAGACGATCTTATTCTCTCCCGTGAATTTACACTTTTTTTTTGTGAGGACGGAGAGGAATCCGCTATCGGATGAAAGGCCGCTACGGTTGAATATACTCTTAGATGGCTGGCTGACAGGTAGTGAGCGTTTATCACAAATAGGGCACAACAAACAGAGTGATATTCGCTGTCAACCACAGTCATTCTCATCGCCAACCACGATGCTATCCATCCCCGAGCTCATCCAAGATGTTATGGATTATCTCTATAGCTACGGTGAAAGTTATCGGGCAATAGACGAGGCAGGCCTGGTTTGCAAGTCATGGAGGGAGGCCGCTCTCACGACCACATGGCGAGACGCAAAGCCAGCACCTCTGCTATCTCTCTTGGTGGGCGCGCGTGTCGAAAATTGGGTGCGTTCCTCGGGCGTAGGCAGATAGGGGACTGGCTAACATATGAATCCAGACATATTCCGATCCTCTGACAAAGGAAGACTGGGGACGATTCGACAATGTTGCACTCCGGGTTATGACTCTCCATACCCCGGCCTGGTACTCCATCCCTCTTTCTATTCTCACCGCAATTGCCGATAGTAACATTGATCGGGATGTCGCTCTCTTCCCGAGACTGCGCACTCTCGACATGGAGTGGTCGTTGGAACGAGACGTCACGCAGATTATGATATTCTTGCCGGAGAACCTGGAGAGATTCGACGTCGGCATCGACGGAGACGAGTACGAGAAAGGTCCTACAATCGACTTCATGGCCCTACTTCCACAGCGCTTTGGAGACCTATCCGAACTGGCATTGTACTCGCGAGATGATGTCAACGACGACTTCGCGGATGCAGTCGCCACTCTACTTCCACAGCTTCCTAAGCTTCGTCATGTTTGGTTGAGCCATATACAACTTACATCACAAATGGTAAAGTCCCTGGATGGCATGTCCTTCCTGGAAAAGCTATATCTCGATCGATCTCCCACCGAAACCATATCAGAACTCCTGCTCGAATTCTGGAATACGGACAGCTTTCCCAAACTATCCGCTCTTAGTATTCCTACGCGATTCGACGAAGCGACCGCATCGCTACTATACAAATTATCTGGTTCTAACTCCCGGTCGCTGTCCACCTTGAAACTCATGCACATAGCAACGAACGGAAGCTCGGCCGTCGGAATGGAGGTCGACCAAGTCTTGCGAGCAATTCAAGTGCACTCCGCGCTCCTCCATCTCACACTTGAAAGCATGGACCTCTGGAGCGTGTCGGCAGGGGCACTACAACCGCTAAGCTCATTACACAAGTTGAAGACGCTGGAGGTGTCATTCAAAGCTGCCTCGATGCGGATCCATGACAAAGATGTGGAAGAGCTCCTGGAACACTTGCCGAACCTAGAATCCCTGACTCTAGCGCTGCAGGAGAATACCAAATATATACTCACCCTGAGAACGCTCGTTTCCGCCTTAAATCTCTGTCCACTCCTCAGTCATGTCGGTCTACTGGTCGATGCTTCTACTTCACTAGTCCCAGCATCCGTCCAGTCTCCGCACCGAAGCATCAAGTCACTCGCTTTCGGCGATCTCATGGATAGTCATCGAGTCTCCCACCTGAAATCGGCCGCAAAGGTTGCTGAATTCATCAGCAAACTTTCAGATGGAGTTCTTGAGATCACGTGGGGGGAAGAAGATTATTATGGCGATGATGGTGATGGCGACGGCGATAGCGACTATAATGCCTCAAAAATCTGGAAGGAGGTTCACGATTTAATCCCCATACTTCAGAAAGTACGAAGAGATGAAAGAATGCGGTTTCTTGGCGGTGTAGGCATGAGTGATTAGGTGCCGACAGGCCCTAGGTCAATGGCATACCCGATTCCTGTTGCGGATATATTTGTGCTTGGCCTCGACTTGTAAAAATTACAAACCATATTTGCACATTCAGCTACGGAGCGATTGTATTCCACACGTTGTGCTTGAACCTCGGGCAGAAAGAGCTCCCACAGTTACTCGAAACCAACGCTTCCGCACTTGGATTCTGAACGCCTCAATATCGAACCGACCGTGCATGACCTGGCTCACTAACGGACATAACTTCTTCTACAGTCAATCAAGGGCAATACACCGTCCGTTCACTTTCGCCACATTCTTTCAGGGTGCGATTAAGACAAGTTTGGCCCTCCATGGTGTTCGATATTGACCATAGAGGAGACCCGAAATAATCAAGCCCGTGCCGGATTATCCCTGACCCGCGTAAGCCCCGATATGTGCCGCTTGCGAGGCCTTAAGTTTTTCAGGATCAGACGTGTCTTTGCGTTGCACCCAGTACGTGGGAAGGCGAGTTGGGTTCCTCTCGTCCATCCATGGACCATATACCCCATCCATACATATAACCGCTCCTTGTGATTCGAACATATACATGCGAGAAGGCGTTTCAGGTCCGTAGTCAGGTCGAGCAACACGGTCATTGGCGGCAATACGGCTATCACGGGGTGGCCGCTTTTTTTCTCCCTCGCTATTTCCTTTTTTTTAGCCCATCTCACCTAAGTATAACTACATGGCGCACATAGGATGCGGGGGAGCCCACATCCTGGGCGCCAACACACGGCCGTTAAAGGAGACAATCTGTCCACGCGGCCCGACTTCTTTATCTATTCGCATCTACCGACAGTGTTTCAGTCAAGGATTTCCCCTCCACGGATCCGCGTCTGCCACCAAAACCAGCCATGTGGTCGTTGGTGCTTTCAGTCCTGGCGCTCACATCCAGTATCAGCTCAACACCGATCGGTACGAGCACTCCTGTCCCAGATCGGTATGAATACACATCAGAGGTACATGGTGCAAGTATTCGCTACGTGAACAACTCGGGGATATGTGAGACGACACCTGGAGTTCACACAATGTCGGGCTATCTCGACATTGGAACGAACCAATCAATCGTGAGCTGACCTTCCGGCGTGCGAATGAGACAAAAGCTGAGCATTTATGCCTGAACAGTGGTTTTGGTTCTTCGCCGCCAGAGAAGTACCCGAAACGGCCCCTTTTCTGCTCTGGCTGAACGGAGGTAAGTCACCAGCGCTCGCTAATCATAGTTCCAGTTTTGTTAACGGCTCCTATTTTATCTAGGTCCAGGATGCAGCTCAATGATAGGTCTCTTTCAAGGTTAGAGCTATATATTTTTACTGTTTTCAAGTCTCCTGTTGATTAACTACCGTCCACAGAAAATGGGCCGTGCACTGTAACTTCCGATAATCAGACACAAATCAACCCATACAGTTGGAACAACTTAACTAATCGTTAGTCGGGGGTATCGCCTCTCTCCTACGTCACATTTTGAACTGAAATATCTACACAAGTCCTCTACATCGACCAGCCCGTTGGTGCCGGCTTCTCATATGGCCAGGACACAATCAACAGCACTGAGGCTGCCGCGGTGCCGATGTGGACCGCCTTGCAAATCTTCTTCGAGCAGTTCCCTACTTACCAAAGTCGAGAGTGAGTGACCAAATATCTGTTTATGCTTGCTGTGAGGATTACTTTACTAAGTCTCCACAAAATAGGTTCATCCTTGCAACGGAGAGCTATGGTGGCCATTACGGACCTGCATTCGTCACGTACTTTAACCAACAGAACACGCTTGTATCCGCGGGCCAGCTGAAAGCAGAAAACATCACAGTCAGCGCACTCATGATTAACAAGTTCAGTCTTTACCTCATCCATAATCAACCTTGTGCACCTCCTTATCTTGGATTATTCACATAGCGGATGGTACGATCCACTGCTCCAAAACAAAGCCTATGTCGACTACGCAACGTACGCGCCGGGATACGGACCGATCGCCGACGCTGATGTGCTTCGGCAAGTGAATGATTCCTTTTACAAGCCCGGTGGCTGCCGGGATCAAGAGATTGCTTGCTACGCTGCGGATTTAGGGAATGTGTCCTCTTCCACTTCAAACGAGATTTGTTTGAATGCAGATAATTATTGCGTGAGTTGGATCGCCCTCGACAGTTCTCATATTTCTGCTGACGATATAACCCGACTGGGTAAAGACCAATGAGGTCTTTAATCCTGCCATTGGAAGTCTTGACCCGTACGATATTCGGCAGCGGTATCCGGATCCATATCCTTCCGAGTTATATATCAACTTCCTTACGGAGCCAACCATCCAAAAGGCGATAGGTGCTGAAGTTGTCTATCAGGAATGCCCTGACGCACCATACGATCTGTTCGTAAAGACTGGGGACGTAAGTTTAATAACTCTACTCGTGGTATTATTTCCAGAGTACATCGGTGTTGAGAATGGCCTATCTTCTTAGGATGCAAGGACGTGGCTCCCTGAACTTGGTGCACTAGCAAACTCGAAGCTTAAGATGCTCATTTGGGTACGCTCCTATCCATGAGTTTTGGAAACGATGCTCATGATGTTCCACCAATCCTTTCATCCAGGCCGGTGATGCGGATTTCAAGTAAATCCCCGGCACACACATTACAATGATTTATCATGTGGCTCATACCATCATCTAATCCATAGTTGTAACTGGCTCGGCGCCCAGGCGTCGGTACTCGGGATGGACTGGTATGGTAATGCAACGCTGCGGGCGACACCTTTGACGAACATCACCATCAACGGCGAAGTGGTAGCGGCGGTGCAGAACGTGGACAACTTCTCCTTTGCGTGAGTGGCATCACACTCCAAGTTCGATAGGCCACCCAACTGATGGTGTCCATTATGTAGGCGTGTCTATCATGCCGGACACGAAGTGGTGAGATGATCCCTTCTTGCGAGGTTTTGACACACTAACGCCCTACCCTTCTCTCGGATAGTCGTACTACCAACCGCAAGTAGCATTCGAGCTCTTGAAGCAAGTTATTGACAATGAGCCTCTACACTCTGTCACCGTTTGAGGCTTGATGACATGCTATTTTGATGCCGAAGCAATGGAGATTGACTTCCAGGATATAATCCCCTACAGGACTTCGGACTTTGGACCTTTGGACTTTGGACTTTGAACCTTGGTTAAATAGAATCTAGCTTGGATTCACTTTGTCGTTCGGTGTGCACTAGCAGAGGGATGTCACGTGTGATGGAACACTTGTATGATCCCCGCCAAGCCAGAAAGTTTCTGGTACGCACCTTGGAGATGTGTTTTCTAATCTTCGGTTACCTGGTAGTGTGAGCCTTCAAACATTTCAATCACAGAAGACGCTATTGTAAGCAGCCGAATCACAACTTCTAGAATGACTTGGTTTAACCCTTCATCCCTTTGATCCTCAAAATAAGCTGTTCTGATTTAAACCTCATACAGGGATAATATGCGCTCAACACCCCCGAGAAACATACTACTGCAAATATCCCCAGACGCCCTATCCATTCAACCCGCTAGTTCGGTCTGCAAGGCTTAGGGGACGGAGGCCCTGGTAGTTCGATAGCGAAATATGAAGCACCTGGAATCTTGAAGATCATCGCCCCGATCACCGATCATGGCGTTTGCCAAGCATGGTTAGTGAGTAGCCTTTAGGTCCCCACACACACAAAAACGCTCGCTGAAAATTGATTGTCAAACTGACTAGGCCCTTCCGCATCCCTGACACCGAGTCTTGGCGACGGTTCAACAACATCGTCCGTTACGTTCACTGTTCAGGCACTCTAAGCCATTAATACTGCGCTTGGGGTAATCCAATCATCAAAACGACAGTGAAATCCGGACCAGACGTCGACGTGGCTGTACTATCCGACCTATGTATGACCTTCCTCTCCCCACTACCACCGTCGCTCCTTTGACTTTCTCGCAGATTCGAAGGAATACAGGCGAAAAGATATCGTCCCTGCTCCTCTCACTGATCCGCTTCCCATTTCACGACCCTCTTCCTGGCCGAAGATTGCAACGATGACTACGCCATGGCGGTGATAATCGTTCCTATTTCCCCCTCGACTTCCTCAGCTTCGGTCTTTCGAGATTAAATTCGCCAACTTGACTCGTGGTCTATTGGATGCCTTTCCATGAATTCTCTACTGGAGGACCTCGAGGTTCGGTGCTGGGACGAAGGCGCCGTGTTGGCATGGCTGAACTCCATTGGCGCGTTTCCGCGGCAAGGAACTGAGCGCCACATTCATCTTACACAGCTTTGCAGATCTCTGCGGTCAATCCGGCTGAATCAGCCAGCCAGCCAAAGCAAGGCAGCCGGCTGACCTGACCCACCCGATCGAGGCAATATGAAAGTTTCCAGTACTTTGGGATCTCGTGCTTCGTGGGGAAGAGTCGGACACACTGCCTCCCAGCATACTGCAGCTGCTCTACACGTATGGACGAATGGAGAACCTAGAGCTATGTATCAGAGGAAGAGGATACCGATCCAAGATTCAGACGCGTGTCGTGCTGGAGCGACTCAAAGTGACTCCCATTGCAAACTTTGGATCTCGGATTTCAGGGTCGTACTTGTGCTTTGCTTGTTCGCTAAACTCTCCAAAACCCTCATCTTCAACGCTGTCCCTCAAACACGCCGGCTTACTGGTTGACGCTATCCAAACTACTGAAGCCGAAAACATCCGTTGAGTCTTCAGGACGTAAAACTAGTGTTTCTACCCTACACTTTCGTTGCCGATATTTCGAAGACCTCATCTATAGAGTCTGCTGCGGAGATTGCCGACTTGCTTAAAAGCTTATCGGACATTGGGGTCAATTATGGTCTTTACGCTTACATTTCCTATAATACGAGGCGGGAAGTACAGGGATATGTGGGCATATGTAGGAAGGATTGAGCGGAATGCATGGAAGAATGCGTACCCTGGAAATTGAATTCTTATGTTACGTAATCGTGGAATCCTATTAGCCCCCATAACCCACCTCGCCTTCTACCGCCACTTTATCCCTTCTCGCAGCTCCGCTACTGCTCACGAGCAACTCGATGTCTTCCCGCACCGTCACATACGACACTACTTCCCTCGAATTCCTCGCATTCAACGGGAACAATCACGAAGATGTAACCCTCTTTATCAGAGACGTGAAACGCATCGCGATGACCCATAATCGTCAAAGAGACGCCGATTGGCTCATGGACTATGTAGAAACATGTCTCGGCGGAAATGCCATGCGATGGTTCGTCAAACTCGACAAGGATGCGCTGAAATCATGGGATACCCTCCGCGACGCTCTGTTACAACGGTTTGGATCGCCTCCACCACAGTACATCCCGGCGGCAACACCGATAAAGTCGGAGATGGCCATGAGAGTGAAAGGTGTCGAGTCCGCGCCCATGATGAGTGCGGTTCCAGTGCAGGATACGGGCGTGGTCACCGCACGGTATGTATCCCTTATCGTCTGCTTCATCCATAGCGCTAATTATGGCATAATCTTTCCCTTCGTATATCCGCCCAAAAGAGGTCGGATTAGGGTCCATCGAGAGGGATACCGGACTCGGGAAGATATCTACTGTGGCTTAGAATGCGTCAACCTAAATGAGCGCTCCGGTTTCAGCCTCTGTGAGACTAATGCCATGAGCGCATTGATCTTCGAGTTCATCTCCGGAGGTGCTCGTAGGTCACGTCTTAGGGTTTTAGTGAGTAGACCGCCCATACCAGCCAATACCGAAGCCCGTTTCTGACGTACGCCACCTCAGAACGGCACGCACGATAGGGTCCCAGTTCCCGTATATCTATGCTTAGTTCAAGGCAGACCCGATTCGACGTACTACAGCTTAGACTTTTGTGTTGAGAGTACGTGCGATGCCCGCTTACCAATTCTTCCCTTGAACTTACGTCTGCGGCGGATCTCTCTTGATCTGCTATAGATCCTGAAACCCGCCGAATGGAATGTGCATGGCCACCATATCGCACACACCCTGTCGCAAAGAATGTCTGGTCGTATGTCGGAGGACAATTGTCGATTTCCTGCACGTCGCAATCGGGTGGTCAGTTCAGCGTAGCTACTGCACGTCGTCTCTTTCTACGTCATCACTCATTAACATTGAATTCTAGAAACGTTTGGCCTTAGGACCGCCAGGCACGGTGTAGCTGGTGGGTTGTACCTCTTTGACGAAGACGATCAAGAATGGGGCCTTCACTTCGAAGCAGTGGTGAGTAAAGTCGAACACGCGGTCCATCCAACGCGATAGAAACACATTTTAACATAACTTTTGATTGCCTCCAGTCTCTTTATTTCGAACCTATTTGAACAGTCTTATGCATATGGAAACGCAACAGGAATTATGGTTTACTTTTCTCTACTCATTTCTTTGGTGACAATTTACGCACATGAGGTTCATTTTGAAGAAGCACCAAGTCGCATATATGATGTATCTGTATACTGATTCTCGCTCTAGTAGCTACCTTGTTATCAAGTATCTAGCTGGCGCGCTAGCTTTCTGTTTGACGTTTTCTCGGGCCGCTGGATACATTCCACTATGACCGCGAGCGCTCGCGGGTACTCGGAATCGGAGAAACCGTAGAGCTTCACTGATGCTCTCTCGTCGCCGATGAGATTTCGTGGTGAGTGGAACGGTGGCGAGAAGTAGAGTGTGGTTTGGAATACTAATACATTGTGAAACGATTCAGGAGATGTTGTTCGCGTCACCCTCTCATCATCCGATGCCACGTAGCCTAGGATTGTGATAACACACTCTCACTTCCTCTGACCTTCACCATTTCCTCGCTTAGCTACTTACAACTTCGACATATCATAACCCTCCTTTTGTGACTATCAACTGATCTCAATCTTTTGGATGACATGTTATTTCCTCTCATTGCCTTGTTTTCTTTCGTTCTGCTGAACCCACACTACGCCACTACCGCTCTTCCTCTCAATGTCTTCCAAAAAATCGAGGCCACAGTTGAAAGCGCATTCTCAGTCATCGGCACTACATTTACAACGATCGAGACTGCAATCGTAGACCGGCCGTTTACCGCATCTTTAGGATTGCTTAGCACGTCCGCTATCAACGATACCATAGCTATGGTTCAAGTGGGTGGGATTGTTTTAGTTGATGAAGACTTGGGTTGAGGCGTCCTATCAGTTCGCTTGCACAGGCTACTGCTCTCATGCATCAATATCCACGTGGACATGTGGGGGTTAGTTTAGCGTCGCTTCCGTAGGCGTAGGCCTGTGGCGATATCTGACGCCCCAGAACTCCGTAGCGCCCTGTAGGGCCGTTGCGCCTGTCGTATTTGAAACCCAAGGCGGAAACGGTGCCGATGCCCCAAACTACCACGTCGTGTACTGGCCACACAAGGACGCTCTGGTCGTGGTACACGAGGTAAGATATCATCCCTCCAGCTGCTATCCAGACCCTTATTGGTGGCGGTTTGATTCTTCAGGGAACCTCGCTCACCGAATTGAAGACTGTCCTCATTGACTTGAAAATAACGCAACGACGATTGGACCCGAGAATTTTCCCAAGTATCCCATCAGGCGTTGAAGCTCATTCTGGTTTCGTGCAGACACATGCTCTCAGCGCCACACAGATCCTGGCCACCGTGCGATGAGCTCTGGCTAATGGCGTACACTTGGGAGGGCCAAGCAGTCCGCGGCGCGTGAAGCCGAAACGAGTAATCGTCACCGGCTACAGCATGGGCGGCGCAGTGGCTGTCCTCAATGCTATGTATTTGAGGTTGCATTTGCCACCATCCACCCCTGTTTCTTCTTTCACTGTTGGAACTCCAAAGGTATGTCTCCGGTCTTTCTGAATCCAGAGACCCGTGCTATTCTTGTTGAAACTTGCTTTTGTTGTTAGATTGGAAATGCTGCATTTGCGGCGTGGTCAGATAAAGGTGAGGACTCTACACTTTGGGGACAATAAATACATACTCATATTATACCCTTGACTGTACTAGTTTTGGCTCCGGTTGCGATCAACTCTGTCCGTATCGTGAACGCTCATGACATCGTTCCAACACTCCCTCTGCCACGTACGTCCCTTTGGCCTAGTCTCAAATCCTTCATCTCAGCGCAAGCTTATCGGCTTACCACCTCACCCTCCTTCACTAAGTGCCATTGATAAATTGGTTGCCATCAGGTGTCGAGTATCACCTGCAACCGAATGGGAGATGGTATAATTGCGGGTCTCCAAGCCATTGTGCGTATATTATCACGAACACAAAACGACTATAACCTTTCTCTCATGGCTGATGCATATGCTCTTTGATTCTCAGATCGCACGGACAGTCGATGCTCTGACGGGTACTCGGAAGCCCATGGAAGCCTCGACAATCATTCCAATTTAGGGGAGCTTTCCATGATATACGGCTGTGCAGCCACGTAAGATTACGCGCAGTATATGATGTTACATGTCTATTTCGTTGATCGTAGAGTGGGCGTTCATAGCAGTAATTGTGGCATCGCGAGGGTATGAACCTAACGATGAAGAATAGGGAATCGTTCACTTTGCATTACGGATTCATATCGTTTCTGTTCTGTGTTAGTGAGTGTATCATAACGATGCTCTGTGCGCTCCGAGGGGCCGTGATGCCTGTGAAGACCCAATACCAGACCAAGTCACTCCCCTTGCGATTAACGACTAGCATATCTGAGAGACGTTATAAACGAGTGAATGTCCTTATAAGGCCAGTACGGACCACTCAGTACCCTACTTGCATCAAGAATATGTATTTGAGCCGTTCTCTGAGGCTATTTGTATCGTCGTTTAGGGTGCACACAATTCAATGGACTGACACAACAAGGAGGCTTGCATGAAAATGGCCAAGAAGGAAGAGACAGGAGACTGCTAAATGCACAAGAAGGATTCGTAGTAAGTACTGGCCGGGGCCTGGCGAATGAACCCAGCGGGCAACAAGAATAGGTTAGAGCAATGCGTACCATCAGCGCAGGTATGTAGCCGATGTACTAATTCGCCTCTAAACGTCATAGACGAAGTTGACTTTCCTGTTTTCGCACTGCCTGGAATATCGGGACCAAGTCGCCTACTAGATAAGCCCAGCTGATAGCTGGTATGCACCTTGCTCCCAACTCTGCTTGTCCTGCTGTTGCGTAGTGCTGTGAGCCGTTTGCTCGCTTAAGCGGATATGCCGGATTTAAGGTTAACTGTACGCACGATGGACCCTGTACGAAATCGAGTCTTCATTTAGGGGGGTGAGGGGTGACCTTGGTGAGCAAGGTGACTTCCACCCAGAGTCTCATGCCAAGGACGTCAATATCCTCAGACTCGAGGTTTTCAGCACCGCATTTGACGTTAAGGACGCTATCCGACAGTTGGCTGATGAACGCAGCTACCTTCCCAGCGGACTGTATCTTGGAGAAGCGAAAGCCCCTCAGATCCGTGACATAGCTGAAATCGAGGACACTGATATTTGGTGTCGGTGTGGAAGGTGGGTGTGTTGAGACGAGCGGAGTAGAAGCATCGACCAATAGGCCAATGCAGCTGAGGAGGGGACAGTGATTTAAGGCGGAATCTGTGTGCTCAAGGTGAACGTAGGTTCATCGCCTTCCTCGAGTGCTAAATTCAAGGATTCCAGGTTCGACAAGTGCTGCAGGAGTTCTTCTACATCCGCATCATGAACCTACAACGAGGAAGCCTTAATCGACACCTCGAGCTCCTTCAACTGATGGAGTAACGCCAGGGGCTAAAGTATCCATGCCGGTATGCTTTCAAGGCGTAGATCCTCGAGTGTGAGTTCAAGGAGTGTGGGTATTTTGATTGCTCGGAGGATTTGTTCCACCTCCATTTCGATGATTGGATTACTGTCGGACACGAGCCCCAAGGTGACCAATGACTGAGAGCTGGGATCCGACAGTAGCATCACGGTGGCTTCGTTGAAGTGTGAAAATATCGTGATGGTTGATAGTCTGGTGAAGGTATCTCTGTCCTAGTGGTCGAGAAGGAGCTCCGGTAAGTTTCCAGCTGGAGATCGGCTGAAATGGAACTGTTCCACCGAGGGTACAGCGGCCAGAGCCGCTGCCAGCCGACGTGACAGCGGTATCCTGGTCAACGAAACTTCGCGAAGCTGTGGAAGAAGAGTGGCGACCGCATCCGCATAGTCGGCATCGTGCGGGGAGAACTCGAACACGGCTAATGCTAGCTTGGATAATTTCCTAAGCGGTGGGAAAGTAGCGCCGTGAAGTCGAATGTCTTCAAGTTCTCCGGCGGCGAGGTGATTAGGGTCCTTCAAATTGCGCTTGTTTGCGCAGTGGAATAGCCACGGCTCGCAAACTACGGCGAATAATTATAATTTGAATCCAGCGACGAAATGAAAAACGGGCAATAGCTGTAATCTTTATATGTTCGGGAAACTGTTGCCCGGTTGGCTACCGGTTCCGGGAAAACTCTCATGTTTACGGCCCTGCCGTAGTTGGCTCTGGCGATATTAGAATCCCGGAGGACGTCCAATAGCCTGCTAATCAAACCAACATGATCCGGGAGGACGCTGATGAGTACGCCGCAGCTCCCAACGAGCGAGAAAGGAGAAAGAGCACCACGAAAGGTTGTGGTGATCCATGATTTAGCCCATGGTTCAAGCCGGTTGAAATTTGATTCCAACAGAATCCAGTAGTCAATCTTTATTGTGTTTATATTGGTTTTACCCCAGGCTTGCTACGGCGCTATACAATCCCATATTCGCGATAGACAGACTCATGTTCCTCACCAAAGCAGACCTACTGAGCGCCCTGCTCCCAAACACTCCCCACATACCACCCACACAGAATATCAAACACGGCGCGCCTGACATCTTGCTCGGTAGCCCTCGAAAATATCTCCTCTGATTGACAATATGCAACCCCCATCCCCTACGACCTTTAAAGGACCGTACCCACAAGCTCCCGAAGACGTTTCATAGCCCGGGAATCTGGAGTGTGTAGCATCAGCCAAGACAGGTGCAGCGGGCGCGATTCAGCAGGGAGCTCACCTTGCAGTTGTGTGGACTTGCGGGGAGCAGCACCTCCTAAGCGATGCTCCACGGAGCGCACTGGTGTGTTACAACTGGCTGGCCGCGCATATTCAGCGTGGATTGCGAGGTAATGTAAGATACCTTTCAAGATTTGGTCGACATCTTACTGATATCAGCTAGGTGACAAAGGATCGACGTAATTTCGGACAAGATGAATCCTCGTTGGAAAGCGCTGCCAAAGGAGGGTCAGAAGTTGTAAAATTTGGTATCGTACAAATGAACTAATGGACGTTCACGCCCACTCCGTACTCTGGAAGGCTGGTATAGCAATCAACGAAACACCCCGTGTGGGTGATTACCAGGTCCCGATATCCCATTCTTGAGCCGTATATGGAACCTCATCTACGACAAAAACACCCAATCTCTCTAAATCCTCCTTCACATCGGCAATGCGACTCGAGGTATATAATTCATCCAGCCCCGAGCCAGTATTCCTCTTGCGCTCCTTGACCATTGCGACCAAGGCTTCGTGGGGGAAGGTGACTCCAGACAACTTCAAACTTTGTAGGCTTGTGCACTTCCCAAGTGCCAACATGCTGGATACAGAGATGGTATGATAGTACGGATGGAAGGCGGGGGAAGGTCGGTAAGAGATCATCAATGTATCAAGGCGCGTTGTTAGAGAATCAGTAAGTGCTGTAATGAGATCCTCTAACATTGGTTCCCCCGTCAAACCAATGCTGAGGCTTTCCAACGAGGCACTGCCACCCAAAGCCAATGCAATCAGGGCAGCACGTATGTTCCGCTCCTGGTTAATGACCAAGTTGGTAATCGCCGGAGCCCGTATCGCTTGAAGAATTGACGGTCGTGGACGTAAGTGATCACAAGAGTATCTCAGATCTGAGATCCAGATAGTCTCAAAATGATAAAATACCGGGAGCGTGGCCATGAGATTATCGTCGTCGGGAGGGGGACAGTTCCGTATGTCGAGGTTGATTAACGTGAGTTGCTGCAAATTGGGTGATGCAGAGAGAACGTCTCGAATATGTGGCCACTCTATGCTGGTGTCGACACCGTCAAGCTCTAATGAGAGCAAGTTTCGGATCGGCCACGACCATGGGAGAGTCACACATGGGTATGCCATAAAGTGGCGGAGAGAATTGAAGGCGTTCGCCACATTGATGAACCCGAGGTTGAGGTAAACGCCCCGATAATTACTGACGGACGAGACTGAGAGACCGTTGAGTGTCGACATGCTGGCCAGAGGTTGAAGGAGGCGGCGTGCGATCTCATCCCCGTCATCCGGCCAAATCCTAAGGTCAAGACACTCTATACGATGCATATGAGGAAGGAGGAGTGGAAGGTTCACGGCGTGTCCGGCCCAGTGAACTGATAGTGGCGCTTGTCGACTCCGTTCCAACCATCTAGCGACCCGCTCCGGGGGATGTTTCAGGTCGTAAATGATACGCGTCCACATGAGTGCGGTCCCGAGCCCAACGTTTCTCCATCGACGGTTGACGAGGATGACTTCTTCAGGAAAGCGTAGCTGCGCCCGAGGTAACAACGGGGGGATCTCTCCGTCATTCTCTGCCTTGTCCACAAAGAAGTAGCATTCCCTCCCCAGAGGAATATCCTCCGGGGAGGTCTCTGCAACCACAAGACGAAAAATATAGCTGAGGATATCTTCTGAGAGGTTGTCGACAAAGCTCGGATGTGGCGTTGTCTCATGAATCGTCGATACCGTCTCGCGAGTTTCCGAAGCCTGGGCTCCGAGGTTATGATCAGACGGATGGGTTAAGACCATGGATCTAGCATAAAGGATGCTGTCAGCATTGCTTCAAATCTAATTGAAGATCTAACGTACCGTTATTTGGTTGGAGGATCGAGATTGTGAATTGGACTGATTTGTACCTGGCTTGGTCATCACTGCCAAATCCCGACGCTTCGGAAGTTTGCACCGCAGCCAATGGTACTTTTCTTCCGACGTGTACACACCCGTTTAACAAGCGCGGGGTAAGAAAGCGGGACAGTCATGAACACGAAAACGGGGACAACAACGCGGTAGGCAGTCGCTATTCCCATTAAGGTATTGCGCCGCCGCTCTCTCCGCCACTGTCACATAACTCACTCGACCCAACAAACACGTTGCCGGACGTGAGTATGTTGCTTTGTTTCGCCCCTGGTCTACCGACGCACACACAGCCGTTATTTATTGGCCAACAACACTTGGAACTGGGCGCGACTAGCTCCTTGTTTATCAGGTTTCGTTATCTCAGGCGTTACCAGTGGCCAGCACGGATATATATCTATTTACCCGTAAGACTTAAATATTCAAACTGACCATTGGATGATTCATGGCTTTGTTGTATTGCGTGGTTTGGCATTGATATATTTAGAACTGGAATGATCACTTGACTTTTTCTGTGTTATTCAGGACCGAAAAATAATACATGAATTCGAAGTAACCCGCCGGGGTTCAAACATGGTTCGTGATGCGTTTGGTTTTGGTTTTCGGTGCAAATTCGCGGTGGGACGCCGGAAACAACTTTCGAACGAGACTATTGTTTTACAACTGTTTCGAATAGCACTGAGAGAGAGAAAAACCCTTGTGCTTGGCATCGAGGCGCTTGATATAAACCGCTCTCAATCATTGTTCTCATCTCTCCATCAGCCACTCGATGACCTGTCCGTGTTTCTTTCATCCTTCATCCCTCTCCTCCTGCTGACCCTGATACCCTGCTGACTTACACAGACGGGCACGAGGGTGTGACGAGCAGTTCGCCAGGCTGGTAGTCATCAACCACACCCGATTTTGTACGTGTTCTTACTGCGTCGTCGCTCATCCCGACTCTAACACAGTAATAACTTTGTGCAGATGGGCGGTGCAGATGGGAGGCTGCGACTCTGCGGCTAAAACCGTTGTAGAAGCCACGACCTTAGTGATCGTTTGCCTGCAGCGGGTCGCGGGGATCTGGTTCGCTTCGATCTCCTAGCGTGTTCTTCTTTCTTGTCTGGTGAGTACCTCGAGACTTTAGCTCCTTGTATGTCGCCGGGCTCGATACTAACGGGGTATCGTAATTCGTTTGCAGCTTCGATTGGACTTGAACCAAACTGTCCTTAGGGGTGGATTGGTCTCAAGTTCAAGGCTTTTATTTGCTTTATTTCTACTTCGATTGGTCTTGAGCCGAACTGTTCCCCAGGGGTAGATCGGTCTCAAAGCTAAGGGTTTTTTTTTCTTCCTTCTACCCTTCGTAGCCTCGAGCCAAACCGTCCACTGGACGGATTGGTCTCAGTCTATGGTTTTTTCATGATTGGTCTCGAACCAAACTGTCCACAGGGCAGATTGGTTCCAGGCTAAGTTTTATATCCCAGCTCGCTATTCGTAGCGGCGGCGTCCGTGCCTACTAACTTCTTATTATCATCCCTAGGCATCTAGCCCCCTGAAATGGCTCTGTAGCGATGGCGTTCGCGTCTGCCGGTTTCTTTTTACCAAGGTATGTCTGTGTCTATTGAAATCTGTATCGTCTATAGTTATCTGGCCCTTGATAGGCAACTTCAACTCCGACTCCGACATTGACGCTGGCCTCAATCTCGGCATCCGATCTCACCTCAAGATCAAGATCAAGATCAACGAACTCAACATCGACTCCAACATCACCCTTAATATCGCCCCCAACCCGCAATAATCAACCCCGGCACGGGGCTAAAAGACCAACACCCTACCTCCTCGTGGTAGCCCTGGAACGCTCGCAAGAGTAACCAAAGGGTGTTGGCGCATGTATATAATTGGCTTTTACCCATTGCAAATGACATCAATTGGGAACCATTCCATTTACTTCACCTACTCATTGAATATACACGCTAGTTATGTATTCAAGAAGTTATCAAGGGAAGCGCTCTTGTACACTTAGTTTACGATATGACTGAGGGCATATTAAGGTCCATCCTATCTTCTTGGATGTAGTGCCTCACCAACACCTGGTCACGAAAGATCCATACGACCTGGTCCAAACAAATATCGGCTCAGAGTTCGTGGAATCTAGCACTGTAACAAATGGGGCTATAGTTCATGAATTAGCGCACTTGGGCATCATCGGATCTATGCCTCTCATGCGCGACGAGTAGGACTAAGCATCCCGCGCTTCAGCCACACATGGCACATCGTCTATGACCGTAGACTTGTGCATTTCCCAAGTGCCAACATGCCAGTTTCAGCGATGATATGATCGTATGGATTGAAGGCGCCGTAGTGTCGGTAAGAGATTGTCAATGTGTTGAGGCACATTAGCGGTGTATCAGTGAGTGTTACTAGGATATCATCTAGGATTGGTTCGTTCGTCAAGTTAAGGGTGAGGTGCTCCATTGTGGCTGTTCCGCCTGATATCGATGCGGTAATGGCTTTCCGTGCGTCCCACTCCGTACAGATATCTAAGCTGGCGACTGACGGAGCTCGTATTGCATGAAGAATCGGCGGTGGAGTATGAAAGGATGGAGGATCTAAGCTGACAATTAGGGAGTATTTCACATCTACCACTCGGAGGGTCTGGAGGCGATAAAATACTGAGAGCGTGTCGTCTTTACCGGGGAGGGTGTAGTGCCGGATTTGGAGGTTAACTAGCCCGAGCTGTTGCAAGTCGGGTGAAGTGGAAAGAACATCTCGAATCTTTGGGCCAGTCTATGTCAACCCTCTCAAGGTCCAGGGATAGTAAGTTTCGGATCGGCCATGACCAGCGAAGTAACAGCGACGAGGTTGCTGCGAAGTGGCGGGGGAGCGAATCCGGCTGCTCCCGGATTCCTTATTCTTTCCGTTTCTAAGCTGATGGAATCGAGGTCGAGGTGAACGGGAAGGTGGCTACGGGAGGTCGAGGCTGAGAGACCACTGAGCATCGACATGCTGGTCAGAGGTTGAAGGAGGCGGCGTGTGATCTCAGGCGCATCACCCTTGTACACCGCCAGGTTAAGCGGCTATACACAAAGTAGATGAAGAAGTAGAAGTGGAAGCTCCTTAGCGTGTCGGGCCCATTGGACTGACAGTAGCGCTTGTTGACTCCGTGCTGACCACCTGACGGTCCGCTCTAGGGGATGTTTCGGGTCACAGATGATACGCGTCCACATGCGTGCAGTCCCAAGTCCAATATTCCTCCAACGACGATTGACGAGAATAATTTGCTCGGGAAAGCGAGATACGGCTGGGGCAGCGACAGGGGGATCCCCATCCTGACGCTTCGCCTCGTCCACAAGGTTATAGTACTCCTTCCCCACTGGAACACCATCCAGCGTGATCTCCGCCACTGCGAGATAAAAGATATAGCCTTGGATATCTTTCAGGAGTTTGTAGACGAGGCGAGGATCAATCATCGTCTCATGCATCATTTCACGGGTTTCCCGAGCCTGGCGCTCGATGGCGCAAAGAGCAGCCTGAGCTTCACGGAATCCTTTGAACATCAATGTGGTGTCTCTGGATGAAAGCTCGTGACAGCCTTGTGACAAGGTCTGAATGGCGAGGTGGCATTGATTGATGAATGATTCAAAGCGGTGTATGATATGATGCCGCTGGCAGGGGTATGATCAAGGGACTGATTAACGCCATGAATTTAGCAACAAGATGCTATCAGCGTGACAAGGTCGCGTCAAGAATCTGAATCTAAACACTCGATGTGGTTAGTCGAGATTGCGATTTGGACTGATCCGCACCTTCTGTGATCACCGCCATGTATTGAATCTTCTCACATCCTGATAACCATCTGAGAGTGACCGTGCTTCCTATGGAATCCATTGAAGCTCTACACCGCAGCCGGCATCCAAGTCTACTATGGAAGCGGATCCGCCCGACGACCGCCCTTCCCCTTGACACTACCGACGATGTTGACCCGCTGCTTCCTCAGCGCCCGCTCCAAAACTCATACTGGGCGACGCCTATCCTTCTCGCGAGCGAATACCCAGCGGATCGCAGCGACGAGATCACAACAATGAAGCTCACGGCCCTTCTGGATGTCGGCATCCGCGACTTTTACGACCTGACAGAGGACGGAGAATTGCAGTCGTACGAGCAAATCCTGGAGAGCATCGTGACGGAAAGGGGGTGGTCATACGAGGGGTATGGTTCAGTGGGACAGGCAGAATCGCCGGTAGCCGCGAACAACGCAACAATAATTGTACGACACCGTCGGTTCTCAATCCAGGATGGTGGCCTGCCAGATAGGTCCACGCTCCATGGCGTTCTTCAAGCGATCCAAGACTCGGCTTCCCAGGATCGTAAGGCCGTTGTCCATTGCGCTGGTGGGATTGGTCGTACTGGGACGATTGTTGGCTGCTGGCTCGTTCAAAGCGGGTCCGTCAATCAGGCTGAGGGCCAGTCCGCTGGCCAAGAGGCGCTGAGCGTGTTGAAAAGGAAGTGGAGGGGAGTGGAGAAGAACTGGAGAGCGCCACAGACACCAGAGAGCGCCCAGCAGATGGCGTTTGTTCGGGCGTTCACACCAATTTGATAAGGAAGAATTGCAAGCAGAATACCAGGTTCTCTCAAGGGCTGTCTCATGCTTGAACTAACTGCCGAAGAGCGGGGAACTCGTCACCGAGGCAACACGAAGCGCAACTATCAAGTCTCGAGAATTGCTGCTGGTCGTACCGCATGGATGCATGAGCTGCGAAAATGACTTATTCTCTGTTCTAAATGAGATTAGGACTCCTGTTTCTGGGTCCAGATCCTCCCAATGGCTGTCAAGTTCTAACGATGTCACACAGCCCGCTGTGCCTGACGATATCTGGTGGCGCGTACACGAGATGAACTAAAGGTCCATGTGGTACACAGACCCAAATCGAGTATGGGAAAGGATCAACGATGCCCAGCATCACGAATGTGCGGCGTTTCGAAGTATAACGGTGTCCCACATGAAGGGTGGGAGCGCGTTTTGCGACGCACGTTCTTGGCATCGACTCTCACTGTGATGGCGCCACTGCCGTCATAAATCACAGCTGCGCCAAAGGGCCCCTGCGACTGAGCACACAGATGATGGAACAGAAGCTACGAATCTGGCACTTGATATATGACTGGCATTGTGACCGATTCCACTAGCCGATTAAGAGACTGCCTCCAGTTTCCCCTCCGCTTAACAACTCTCCCGCTCGCCTATTCGAGAGTGTTAGGTATCTCTTCGAATGTATTACTACTCCTCATTAACATCTTCGCCTAACTTCCGCCAGTATCTGTTCTCCCATAGCTCTTGGCCCATCATGATCTTCTTGACCGCCCTCGTCTCTCTTCTCTCCGCTGGTGGTGCTTCAGCCGCGCCTGCTCGTAAAGGCGGCGAGCGTCGCGACAGTACCAATCTCCTCACCGACATCAATGCCATCCAGACACACTGGGGTCAGATCCGTCCTTACAACAACAGTCCAGCGTCCTACTTTGGCGTCAAGAACACTGGACTTCCGGACGGTTGTGGCTATGAACAGGTCCACATTCTTCATCGCCACGGATCGCGATATCCCACGAGTGGACTCGAAGACGGCACGAACAATGAGCGATTCGCCAAGATGGTCGCCAATATCACTGCTGCCAAGGGATCTTCTTTGTTCTCTGGACCTCTTTCTGTGGGTTTCAATCTTATCGTTGTATTTTCCTTGCTCACTCACAACTATCTATGACAGTTCCTGAACACCTATAGCTATCAGCTTGGAGAGAGCATCCTCGTCCCGACGGGTGCTGCGCAAGAATTCAAGAGTGGCACTGATTTCTGGAACACACGCGGGCGGTTGTTGTATAACGCTCCTCCTGGGGGAGGTAAGTGTATCTATGCGTCGTTCTAGGTCATGGCTGAACCTCGCCACGTCATGTAGCCTATTACAACGCGACGTTTACAAATGGTACAACTCGACCCAAGCCTACCCTGCGTACAACATCTCAGGCTCGTATCTACGACAGTGCTGTTGTCTGGGCTAATGGTAATGAGATTTTACAATATCACTGATGTCTGGGCTGATGTCTAACACAAGGTTCCCCTATCGGGTAGGTTTCTTTGGCACGGGCCTTCAAGGAACCCCGAGTGCTGCGGAGGAGTATAATCTCGTGGTCATTCCGGAGGGAGGAACTGAAAGTTAGTTGGCACGGTTGCACCGGAACTATCCACTGTATACCATAACTAACCTATACTCACCCTATCTCAGATAACACTCTTGCAAGCTGTAAGTGAAAGCAATCCCTACCTCATTTTAGATTCATGGGCTCTTTGAATGATACAAGTATATCCTCTCAGATGACTCCTGCCCAAACGACGGCGTGCCTGCCATTGGGTACATTGGAGACAGCTACGTCTTCAAGTACATCCCTTTGTACCTCGGTGCCGCCACGAACCGCCTCAACGCTTACACCGGCGGTAACAAGTTCACTACTAACGATACATACGCCATGCAGAGCATCTGCGCTTACGAATACAACACACTTGGCAGCTCCAACTTCTGCGGGCTGTTCACTGAGGCGGAATGGGAGGGCTTCGAGTATACGTTGGACTTGGAGTACTACTATGATTATAGTGAGTCTTATCTCTTTGACTGTGATGGTTCCCCCTTTAGGTGCAGGACGGTGATGACATATCCCATTAGGCTTTGGAAACCCCACGGGGAGGGCGCAGGGAATTGGATATGTGCAGGAGCTGCTCGCACGCTTGAACAACCAATATATTACCGTTGGGAACTCAAGCGTGAACGTGACCTTGGATAACAACGCATCAACGTTCCCCTTGGGCCAGAGCTTCTATGTGAGTCTCGTCTCACACTCCTTCTATACTTGGAAAGCTGACAGGCGCGTCCTTTGGGAAGCTCGATATGTCGCATGATGATATCCTTGTCTCGTAAGTCCCAGGAAGAGGGTCAATATGTGAGATCAGAAGCACCTAACTATTTTATTTTATTTCGTATAGGGTCATCACCGCTCTCTCCATCGCGTATTTCAAATCTGATCTCCCGCTCACCGCTGTCCCCCCTCCTTCCAATCGAGCTTTCAGACTCTCATATCTCACCCCATTCGGCACGCGTCTGTTCACCGAGGTCATCGGATGCAACTCACCAAACCCAACAGAGAAGCAGACAGCTACGACGTTGTATACACCCTTCAGCAACGGGTATAACCCCGCGACCGCGACGAACAAGTTTGTCAGGATGGTCTGGAATGACGCTGTAGTGCCGTTATCGAGCATCCAGGGTGGTGCCTGTAACAATGGACGTTCGGATGGCCTATGCGGGCTAGATAAGTTCAAGGCTAATATGGTAAGATTAAACCAGCATCCTTCTAATGCGAATAGGTGCGAGGTGCTGACAGCTCATCATGACTGTTTCAGGTGGCCGCGACGGCCAAGGCCAACTACCAATACTCGTGCTTTGGGAACTACAGTGCGTGTTATCTGAGATGGAGTTGCTGTTTGAGGAGCTAACCTAGATTGGACTTGTCACAGCGCTCCCTGCAAACTTCAATGGTGATGGGAGCATATTTGCACCATAAGCCCCTCGAAAATTTTCATCTACGGACTGTACTCGTGCCATTCGAAAACTTCTTCTCCCCCTTTTCGATTCCTTTCTACTGGGTATTGATATACCAATACAATTGTAGTGCTTAACCTCGATATGAGGAATAAATTCTTGGCTCTCCATGATTCAACCGGCTAATAATTATACCAAATAAGCACATTGGAGGCTAAGTTCAAGATCAGAAAACTTGCTGGGTGGTTGATGTGAGTGCTCAAGGGGGACCGCCGTCATTCGTCATTCACGTAATTCAAACATGAGATAACCCTTAACCTAAACTGGTGAGAATGCCCGAACGAACGCCATCTGCTGAGCGTTTTCTGGTGTCTGTGGCGCTCTCCAGTTCTGCTCTACTCCCCTCCATGTCCTTTTTAGCATGTCCAGGGCCTTTTGACCATCGAAGTGATCCTCAGTCTGCTTGACGGTCCCACTTTGAATGAGCCAGCAACCAATAATCGTCCCAGTACGACCAATTCCGCCAAAGCAATTCACAACAGCCTTACGACCCCGAGAGGCTGAGCCTTGGATCGCTTGGAGAACTCCATGAAGCGTAGACCGATCCGGAAGGCCTCCATCATAGATTGAGAATCGGCCGTATCGCACGAATTTTTCATCGTTCGTGGCCCCAGACGACTCTGCCTCTCCTACTGAGTTGTACTCTTTGTGACTCCATCCTCTTTCTATTGCGATCCCCTGCAGGATCTGGCTGTATGGCAACAACTCCCAAGCCTCTGTTGGATCGTAAAAGTCGCGGACCCCAATGTCCAGTAGGCTGTGAGCGCTTTATTGCCGTTACCTCTCTGCAAAAATCTCTGGGTTATTCAATCGCGAGAAGGACAAGCGTCTCCCAGTGTGAGCTCGGGAGCGGGCGTTTCGAAAGGAGTGGGTCAACATCGTCGGTAGTGTTGAGGGGAGATGCGGTTGTTGGACGGGTCTGCCTCCATAGGCTGGGATTTCGATCGCAGTATGGACCTACAATACACTCCATGGGAAGTGCAATCCCTGAGATGAGTGAAAGGAATCGAGTACGGGATAAAATTCGGAAGTACTGACCGCCACGGATCAGTCCAATCCACAACGAGCCTTTTCAACTAGATAACGATTGGGACACAGCGAGTGCGTTAAATCCATAGCTAGACTGAGCGTAACGCTGATATTATCCATATTGTTAGATCCATGGCCTTACTCGATCCCTCCGATCATGATTCTGCCAGTGGCATCAACAATATCGTACACCGGCTCGAATCATTCGTCAGTCAATGTCAACGAACCATTCAGACCTTGTCACAGTGCTGCAATGGACTCTCATCCGGGGACGCCACACTGATGCTCAGAGGCTTTTGCGAAGCCCGAGGTGCTCTCACAGACCTCGAACGCCAGGCTTCGGACACTGGCGAAACGATACTGAGGATCCACGAGAAGACGCCGTACCCACGATTCGTCGACAAAATCCCCGAAGACATCTTGCGCCATATCTTCTGTCTAGTCACGGAAGAGGATGGCCCAGAGGATGTCCCGGCGGGGGTTGAGTCCTACAACGATCTGGGCGCCGTAGACGAGGGTATCTCCCAGCCTCTGCGCTTTCCCGAACAAGTCATCCTCGTCAATTGGCAGTGGAGAAGTGTTGGACTCGGCACCGCACTGCTATGGACCCGTATCATCGGCGACGCGAAACATCCTCTGAGGCGGATCGCCAAGTGGTTGGAACGAAGTCAACAAGCGTCGCTGTCTGTTCACTGGGGCCGAAACGCCCAGGAGCTGTCACTCCTGATTCCTCACATGTCTCGTATAAAGTCACTCAGTGTGATTATGCGGGCAAGCCAGACAGAGCATTTCGTTGATCTCCTCCTTCAACCTCTGGCCAAGACGTCAACCCTAAACAGCCTCTCACTCTCGCCAGTTGTCGACTATCACCCCATCCACCTCGACCTCACGTCGGTTAGTACAGCCGGAACCTTCAGTTCTCTCCGCTACTTCACGGCGACCTCAATGTTACTGGGTTGGTCATGGCCGATTCGAAACTTGCTCTCTTTACACCTTATGAACCTCGACGTGGCTTGGCCAAAGCTCCAGGATGTTCTCGCCGCCTCACCCGAGCTGCAACAACTCGCGTTAGTCAACCTCAAAATCCAGGACTACCCCTCTCTCAAAGACAACAGCCGCGGGGCTACCCTCCCAGTATTTCACCACCTCTGGACTATCCGGATGTCAAATCTAGGATATTCTCAAGAGGATGTACATACACAGCCAACTATCCTTCACCGGATACGAGCTCCGGCGATCATCAGCTTGGCTATCGATAACGAGTATAATGCATGGTCAGCACTCAGCGCATTGGTCTTAGTCGGGAAAGCCTCTTTGGAGAACCTCAACGTCAACTTGATGAATGATCCAATCTTGGACGATCTTATCGCAGCCCTCACTGATACACCTGCACTTCGTCTCAAAACATTGACATTCTCTCACCGATTTTATGACATCAATAACCCGTACCACGATACAATCTCTGACGCCAGCATGTTAGCACTTGCGAAGTGTACAAGTCTCCAAGGTCTGAAGTTATGCGATGTCTCTTTTTCTGAAGAATCTCTGTACGCAATGGTGAAGAAGCGGATGATGGATTCTTCCTCGGGGCTGGCTAACTTTTGGACCTCGGATGACATCGGCACTGCGAAAGGGGAGCTGGAGAAATTAGGTATTGTGGTTGTAGATAGCTTGAAGTTGTATGATAAAGTATGGGATGACTGATCCTGATCGTTCCACAGAAGGCCTCGGATCTGTTGATGTTCAGACTGGCGTTAATGTGATGTCGTTATAATAGAGAAATAAATTATTTATGGGCGCACGCCACAACCATTGATACAATTCCAATGGGCCAATTAATGATCACCTCGTGCTGTACTTCTAGAATGGGAGAAATATTCTTATACATATCTCAGGTTAGAGGGTCGAGAATTGAGTGGTTACTGAATTGTACCACCTTGTTATGTCTCGGAGAGTATTCCACCCCCGAATGAAAGTATTTATTCTCCGTCAGAGGTAAGTTTGGCAATGGGGCAGTTATACTGCGTGCCAGATAAAAAAATTACCCGCACTGATATCAGTTGCGTTCAAAATACGTATCTCAGTCTCAGTATGTAGATAGGGGCCTTCAATATGCCTCAACCACATGCCATTATATTAAAGGTAATGCTTAACCCACAATACCGAACCAACGCCCGTGGTACGATCATATAGGACCTAAAAGGAGGAGAGAAGAGCCAACCACCCAAGCCCACCATCTTCATTAAGCCAGCGTCGTTTTCGTTACCATCCTCTAGATGATGGATTACTCTTGTACGGCTGAATGAGCCTGTGTCGGAGATCGAGTTGGCATGCCCTTGAAAGCCAAGCACATGAACTCGATCCTGTGGAAGTGACGGCCGATGCCTAAACCGCGAGGAGAAAGGATATCCAGCATCAGAATAGAAGAATAAGGGCGACTTCGGGGAGGGAAAAAGGTGGATACGAAGAGAGGTGAGTAGCTCACAGGCACGACACGGATCTGGACGAGAACGGAGTGGCCCATCACCCGTCCTAGCTTGCTCTCATGGGTCTAAAATAGACTCAAATAAGACATCGGTGTGCAAGGAGGAGTGAGCAACTTAGACTAAAATGACAGATCTGAGAAGTGGACAAGGTTGAATCAAATCCGGTGATGTATGGGTACTATGTGGCGGAATCAAGTGCCGCGTACCTGATTACGGAGGTCGAAGCGATAGTCGGTGGAAAGGTTGATTCAACTATGGTACCGGTGTTGGCAGCAGCTACAGCGACAGAACGAGATACCTTGGCGGCGATGGTCATTGCTTTTTGTAAGGTTCACTTGACGCTAATGGCAGTCGGCTCAGTGAGGATATTCCATTGGGATTTGTTGGAATGACGCGCGAGGAAAGCGGATAGATAGTAGGAGAGACCGGGAAATGCAAAGAGGGGAGGTATTGATGACGCGTCGAGGTGGTGGTCGGAAAGAACGCCACAAAAACAATGCGTCGTGGGAATTGCCAAGTGTCTGGGCAGCTTAATCTGATCAGAGCTTGAAATTATGTACGTGTTCTAGTTCTGAATAACTTAGATTGGGAATCTACAAGTAATTTGTAGAGAATGCGGAGTCCCAAATATATTTTGGAAAAGCAGAATTTGCGATGACGGGCAGTGCATAGTAGTACCGCATGGTTGCATAGGCTGCGAATGGTATATTCCCTGTTCTAAATGAGATTAGGGATCCTTCTGCTGGGATTAGGTTCTTCCAACAGATTGCCAAGCTTTCTAACGATGTCGCACAGCCCGTTGTGCCTGACGATATCTGGGGGCACATACACGAGATGGACTGAAGGTCCATATGGTACACAGAACCAAATCGAGTCTGGGAAAGGATCAACGATGTTAAGCGTCTGTGGCGTTTCGAGGTATGAGGGCGTTTTGCGACGCACGTTCTTGGCGTCGACTCTCGCTGTGACGGCTGCCACTGTTGTCATCGATCGCAGCTGCACCAAACGGCCCCTGTGACTGAGCACATAGAGGATGGAAATAGAAGCTATCGATCCGTTACCTGAAATATGGCTGGCATTGCAACCTATTTCATTAGGCGGTTCAGAGACTTCCTCCAGTTTCCTTTTCGTTTAATAACTCCCTCGCTCCTCTATTCGCGGGTACTAGGTATCTCTTCGATTGTATTGCTACTTCCCATCAACACCTTCGCTTAACCTCCGCCATCGTCCGTTCTCCTATAGTCCTTGGCCCATCATGATCTTCTTGACCCCCCTTGTCTCTCTTCTCGCCGTCAGTGGTGCTTCAGCTGCACCTGCTCGTAAAGGCGTTCAGCGTCGCGACAGTACCAATTTACTCACCGATATCAATGCCATCCAGACACACTGGGGTCAGATCCGTCCTTACAACAACAGTCCAGCGTCCTACTTTGGCGTCAAAAACACTGGACTTCCGGACGGCTGTGGCTATGAGCAGGTCCACATTCTTCATCGTCACGGATCACGATATCCCACGAGTGGGCTTGAAGACGGCACGAACAACGAACGATTCGCCCAGATGATCGCCAATATCACCGCTGCCAAGGGACCATCTGTGTTCTCTGGACCTCTTTCTGTGAGTTTCAATCACATCGTTGTCTTCGCCCTGTTAGTTAACTACTGTATGTGACAGTTCCTGAATACCTATAGCTACCAGCTTGGAAGGAGCCTCCTCGTCCCGACGGGCGCTGCGCAAGAATTCAAGAGCGGTAGTGATTTCTGGAACACGCGCGGAAGGTTGCTGTACAACGCTCCTCCTGGGGAAAGTAAGTGTATATATGCGTCGCTTTAGGCCATGGCTGAACACCGTCATGTCATACAGCCTATTACAACGCGACGTTTACAAATGGTACAACTCGGCCCAAGCCTACCTTGCGTACGACGTCCCAGGCTCGTATCTACAACAGCGCTGTTGCTTGGGCTAGCGGTAACTAATTTCTACAACGCTGTTGTCTTGACTGCTGTCTAAAACGAGGTTCCTCGACCGGGCAGGTTTCTTCGGTACGGCCCTTCAAGGAATACCGAGTGCTGCGGATGAGTATAATCTCTTAGTCATCCCAGAGGGAGGAACCGAAAGTAAGTTGGCATGCTCGCTCTGGGGCTATCCGCTATCCACTACGATTAACATATGTTCACTCTATCTCAGATAATACTCTTGCAAGTTGTGAGTAAAAGAGATCCTTACCTCGGTGTGGATTCATGGACTCTTTGAATAACACAACTATATCGTCTTAGATGACTCCTGCCCAAACATCAACATCCCTGCCATTGGGTACCTTGGGGATAGCTACGTCTTCAAATATATCCCTTTGTACCTCGGCGCCGCCACGAACCGTCTTAACGCTTACACCGGCGGCAACAAGTTTACCGCCAACGATACATACGCCATGCAGAGCATCTGCGCTTACGAATACAATGCTCTCGGCAGCTCCAAATTTTGCGGGCTGTTTACTGAGGCGGAGTGGGAGGGCTTCGAGTATACGTTGGACTTGGAGTACTACTATGATAACAGTGAGTTGTATATCTGTGACTGCTACTTCCTCCCTTTTGCTGCAAATGATAATGAGTTGTTCCATTAGGCTTCGGAAACCCTACGGGAAGGGCTCAGGGAATTGGATATGTGCAAGAGTTGCTCGCACGCTTGGACAACCAATATATTACCGTCGGGGATTCAAGTGTGAACGCGACATTGGACAACAACGCGTCGACGTTCCCCTTGGGCCAGAGCTTCTACGTGAGCCTCCTCAACCACTCGATTCATACTTAGAACAGCTGACAAGATCGCGCTTTTTGAAAGCTCGATATGACGCATGACGACATCCTTGTCGCGTAGGTCTCAGGGAGATATCCAGATCAAAGTTAGCTCTAACATCTATTATTATTGTTGTTATTATTTTCATTTAGGGTCATCGCAGCCCTCTCCATCGCGTACTTCAAATCTGATCTCCCGCCGACTGCTGTACCCCCTCCTTCCGATCGAGCTTTCCGGCTCTCGTATCTCACCCCATTCGGCACGCGTCTGTTCACCGAGGTCATTGGATGCAATTCGCCGAACCCAACAGAGAAGCAGACAGCTACGACGTTGTACACGCCCACCAGTAACGGGTATAACCCTGCGACTGCGACGAACAAGTTTGTCAGGATGGTCTGGAATGACGCCGTAGTGCCGTTGTCGAGCATCCAGGGCGGTGCTTGCAACAATGGACGTTCGGATGGCCTTTGCGGTCTGGACAATTTCAAGGCTAATATGGTCAGACTAAGCCCGTCATTAATGCGAATAGGAGCAAGGTATTGATAGCTCGTCGTGAATGTTTCCAGGTGGCCGCGACGGCCAAGGCCAACTATCAATACTCGTGTTCCGGGAACTATAGTGCGTGTTATCTGAAATGGAATTCCTGGTCGAGGAACTGACTTGAGCTGGACTGGGCTTGTCACAGCGCTCCCTGCAAACTTCAATGGTGATGGGAGCATCTTCGCACCGTAAATCCCCGCAACGGGTTTAATCTGCAGACTGTGTTCGCGCCATTCGAACATTCCTTCGATGACTGAAATAATTGTAGTACGTAACCCTCGATGAAGAATAAATCCATTTGGCGGTCCGTGATATTCCAGAGGCTAGTTATATCAAATAAGCACATTAGAGGCAGGTTGAACATCAACAAAATTACTGAGTTATATGAGTGCCCAAGAAGATGGTGTCGGATCAGGGAACTAAAGTGTCAATCAAATGAGATGGCTCTTTACCTATCAGACCGGCGAAAATGCCAGAACGAACGCCATCTGTTGAGCATTTTCTGGTGTCTGTGGCGCTCTCCAATTTTTCTCCACTCCCATCCACTTTCGTTTTAGAATGTTCAAGGCTTCCTGACCAGCGGAATGATTCTCAGTCTGCTGGACGGATCTACTTTGAACGAGCCAACAACCGACAATTGTCCCAGTACGACCAATGCCACCAAAACAATGCACGACAGCCTTGCGACCCCGAGAGGCCGAGTCTTGGATCGCTTGGAGAACACCATGAAGTGTAGGCCGATCCGGAAGGCCTCCATCTTGGATTGAGAATCGGCCGTATCGCACAACTTTTTCCTCGTTCGCGGCTCCAGACGGCTCTGCCTCTCCTACTGCGCCGTACTCTTCGTACCTCCACCCTCTTTCCGTCGCGATCCCCTGCAGAATCTGGCTGTATGGCAACAACTCCCAAGCCTCCGTCAGGTCGTAGAAGTCGCGGACCCCAACGTCCAGAAGGGCTGTGAGCTTCATTGCAGCTACCTCTTTGCGATAATCTCCCGGGTATTCGCTTGCGAGAAGAAGAGGCGTCGCCCAGTATGAGTTCGGGAGCGGGCGTTTTGGAAGGAGCGGGTCAACATCGTCGGTGGTGTCGAGGGGAGGCGCGGTTGTTGGACGGATCTGTTTCCATAAGCTGGGATTTCGATCGCGGTACGGGGCTTCAATCGACTCCATAGGAAGCGCAATCCCTGAGATGATTGCGGGGAATTGGGTGGGATAAAGATTCGGAAGTACTGGCCGCCAGGTACGGATCAGTCCAATCCACAATCAACCTTCAACTAGATAACGGACACAGTGGGTGTGTTAAACCTACAGCTAGGCTCGACGTGACACTGACGTCATCCTTATTGCTAGATCCATGATCTTACTCGATCCCTCCGATCATGATTCTGCCAGTGGCATCAGCAATATCGTACACCAGCTCGGATCATTCGTCAGTCAATGCCAACATACCATTCAGACCTTGTTAGAGAGCTGCCATGGACTCTCAACCGGAGACGCCACATTGATGCTCAGAGGCTTTTGCGAAGCCCGAGTTGCTCTCATAGACCTCGAACACCAGGCTTCGGAAACTGGCGAAGCGATACAGAGGATCCACGAGAGGACGCCCTATCCGCGTTTCGTCGACAAACTTCCGGATGACATCTTGAGCCATATCTTCTGTCTAGTCACGGAAGAGGATGGCCCAGAGGATGTCCCGGCGGGGGTTGAATCCTACGACTATATGGGCGCCTTTGATAAGCGCATCCCCCGGCCTCAGCGCTTTCCCGAACAAGTCATCCTCGTCAATCATCAGTGGAGAAGTGTTGGACTCGGCACCGCACTGCTATGGACGCGTATCATCGGCGACCCGGAACATCCTCTGGAGCGGATCGCCAGGTGGTTGGCAAGGAGCCAACAAGCGCCATTGTCAGTCCTCTGGGGCCGAAACGAGGGGCTGTCACTCTTGATTCCACACAAGTCCCATATCAAGTCGCTTGATGCAATCGTATGGGAACACCAGACAGAACCTTTCGTTAGCCTCCTCCAACCACTAGCCCAGATGTCAATCCTAAACAGCCTCTCACTCTCATCCATCGTCGATTAGCCCAGCAGGAATCTTTAGTTCCCTCCGTCACTTCGCGGCAACCGCAATATTACTAGACTGGTCGTGGCCGATTCGAAACTTGCTCTCTTTACAGCTTTCGAATCTCAACGTAGATTGGCCAAAGCTCCGGGACATTCTCTCCGCCTCACCCGACTTGCAGCGACTCGTGCTAGCTAACCTCAGAATCCTGGACTACCCCTCTCTTAGCGATCATAACCTCGTGTCTCCGCTTCCAGTATTTCACCACCTCCGGACTGTCCGGATGTTAAATCTGGGATATACTCGGGATGATGTACATACACAACCATCGATCCTTCGCTGGATACGAGCTCCAGCGATCATCAACCTAGCTGTCAGCAAAGAGTGGAACATATGGTCAGGCCTCGGCCCGTTGATTTTAGACGGGAGAGCCTCTTTAGAGAGCCTTAACGTTTGCTTGATGGATGATCCGATCTTGGACCATCTTATCGCTGCACTTACCGATACACCTGCACTTCGTCTCAAAACATTGACACTCTGTCACCGATATTATAACGCTAACAACTCGTACCACCAAACTATCTCTGAAGCTGGCATGTTAGCACTCGCGAAGTGTAAAAATCTCCGAGGTCTGAAGTTATGCGACGTCCATTTCTCTCAAGAGTCTTTGTACGCAATGGTGAAGGAGCGGGTGAAGGATGCTGCCTCGGGGCTGGCTAACTTCTGGACCTCGCGTGCCATCGGCTCTGCGAAAGACGAGCTAGAGAAACTGGGCGTTGCGGTCGTAGATGATTTAGAATTGTATGATGAGGTATGGGATGACTGGTCCTGATTGTTTCGCAGAAGGGCTCGGATCTGCCGATGATCAAGCTGGCGTTAAACGTGATGTCGTCACAAAATAACATGGATTGTGTGTGAGCGTACGCCACAACCATTGATACATTCCCAATGGACAATGAGGGACCTTCCACCGTACTACCGGAAGGCCTTATGTGTATGTCATAGTAGAGTGTCGAGAATCGAGCAGTTGCTTAGTTCGTTCTGTCTCAGAGAGTATTCTACCTCGGAATGAACTACTTGTTCTTTGCCGGAGGCAAGCCCGGCAATGGGGCAGTGACCAAAGAAACTCCGAGGGAAAGGACAAGCAGCATGCCAAATCAGACCAAGGTTTAAACTGGCGGGGCCGCGATTGATTGAATATATCAAGATCTGATTTGGCTAGACTCTAGTCACAATTATGTGTTGGCTGGTAATCTCATGAAGAGGATGTCGGAGGATAGAGATAACACGAAGGACGGAGGATGAGGGGCACTCAAGGTCTATGAGCGATAGATTCATAGAACCGTTTAAAAAAAAAAATTAGACGGCGACCTCGACGAGCTGTTAATAGGGAGTGGAACGGGCCCCCTGCTGGTGTCGGATCGGAGAACCACTTCGAACCTTTTAGGTTGAAGAGTGATATCCTAGTACAACTCTGGTAAATCATCAGGTGATATCTGAAGCTGCACTTGGCTCCCCGGTTTTCGGCGGGCATTGGTCGCAATCGAAGAGGCGTACAAAGGATTGGCTCTCTTCTTCGCTAATATTGTGCGTTACAAAGTCCGAGAGAGCGATATATTATAAAACAGTCAACCCTCGTGTACTCGTTACAAAGTTAACGTTGCTTCCCTTTTCAGATTGTAGAAAATGTGGCTAGTTCTTCCGGTGCTGTTGGGGCGCACGCCACCGGGCACGTGCACCAGACCGAGGCATGCAGATCGGTCCAATCCATAATCCTAATCGATATTGCACAGCGAGTACAACACATAGCTAGACTCAACGCGACGCTGACATCATCCCTATTGCTAGATCCATGACCTTACTCGATCTTGCCGATCATGCTCCTGTCAGTGGTATCAGCATTATCGTGCACCAGCTTGAATCATTCGTCAGTCAATGTCAACAAACCATTCAGACCTTGTCACAGAGCTGCCATGGACTCTCAACCGGAGACGCCACACTAATGCTCAGAGGCTTCTGCGAAGCCGAGGTCGCCCTTGCCGCCCTCGAACGCCAGAGCTCGTCAACTCGCGAGACGATATCGGTGATCCACGAAACGACGCCCTATCCACGCTTCGTCGACAGACTCCCGGATGACGTCCTGAGCCATATATTCTGTCTTGTGGCAGCAGACGTTGCACCAGAGGATGTTCCAGTGGGAAACGAGTATTATGATCTTGTGGAGGACGGCGAGGAAGGGGTCCCCCAGCCGTTATCTCGGCCGCAGCCACGTTTCCCCGAGCAAATCATCCTTGTCAATCGTCGTTGGAGGAACGTTGGGCTCGGAACCGCAGTCATATGGACGCGTATCATCAGCGACCCGAAACACCCCCCTGAGCGGATCGCCAGGTGGTTAGCACGAAGCGAGGAAGCGCCACTGTCGGTCCACTGGGCCCGCCACGCTGAAGATCTTTCACTCCTCATCTCACACATACCTTGCATAGCGACCCTTGACCTGATTATGCGGGCGGATGAGGCGGACGAGATCACACACCGCCTCCTTCAACCTCTGGCCAGCATGCCAATACTCAGTAGTCTCTCACTCTCGTCCAATACCCATTACCGTGGCGTCTATCTCGATCTTGCTTCGGTTAGCGCACCAGGAGCCTTCACATCTCTCCGCCACTTGGCGGCCACCTCTGTGCTGTTACTCGACTGGTCGTGGCCGATTCGAAACTTGCTATCCTTAGAACTCGAGAGTCTGGACGTAGAGTGGCCAAAGATCCGGAATGTTCTCTCCGCCTCACCCAATTTGCAGCGACTCAAGTTAGTTGACCTCAACATCCAGAACTATCCGCCTCCTAGCGACGACAGCCCAGTGGCCATCTTCCCAATATTTTATCACCTTCAGACTATCAGGATGGTAGATCTAAGATACTCTTGGTACCCGGTACATACACAACCATCGATTCTTCAAGCGATACGCGCTCCATCAATCGTCAGCCTAATCATCCACGGGGAGTGGAACGTACAAGCCGCTCTTGCCGCATTAGTGTTAGGCGGGGGTGCCTCAATAGAAAACCTCAGCGTTGGTTTGACAGAAGAACCAATCTTGCACAATCTTATCACAACACTTACCGATACACCACCACGACGCCTCAAAACACTGATGATATCTCACTACTATCTCAGCTTTGATAATCCTCACCACCATGATATCTCTGACGCCGGCATGTTGGCACTTGGGAGGTGTGCAAGTCTCCGGAGCCTGAAGTTGTTTGGAGTATCCTTTTCCGAAGGAGCTTTGAGGGCAATGATAACGGAAAGGATGAAGGATCCTGCCTCGGGGTTGACTGACCTCCAGACTACGATGCACATCGGCGATGTGAAAGGGGATCTGGAGAGACTGGGTGTAGTTGTCTCAGATGGCGTACCATGGGATGCCGAGGCGTGGAATACTTGGTCTTGATTGTTGTGTCCCGTTATATTGCTGTAACCAATGGAGTCCGACTCTATATTTTCCCAATGTACCAATAGTTGAGCACGCCTCGTGCACATCCCAGATATGAATTTATGCAACCGCTAGTTATTCCAGGCCCTGTTCTTTTTTCACGTCAAGATGAACGGCTCTTCCGTCCCGTTATACCCGATAGTCTAATCTACAATCACTTCCTCCTCTCCTCTGGATCCATGCCCCGAATCAATCCATCTGATCATAGCCCCGCCAACACCATCCACGATATCGTGTACCAGCTGGAATCATTCATCAGTCAATGCCAACAAACCATTCAGACGTTGTCACAGAGCTGTCACGGACTCTCATCCAGTGATGCCACATTGATGCTCAGAGGCTTCTGTGGAGCTGAGGTTGCTCTTGCCGCCCTCGAACGTCAAGCTCTGGACACTCGCCAAACGATATCGGAGATCCACGAGGCGATACCCTATCCACGCTTCGTCGACAAGCTCTCTGAAGACGTCTTGAGTTACATCTTTTGTCTAGCAGCGGCGGAGGTTGCACCGGAAGATGTCCCGGTAGAGATTGAGTCCTATGGCCTCTTGGACAACAAATACGACGCAGACGAAGGAGATCAAGGCGTTCTTCAGTCGTTGAAAGCACGCTTTCCCGAGCAAATCGTTCTCGTCAATCGTCGATGGAGGAGGATTGGGCTCGGCAACGCACTCATATGGACGCGTATAATACGTGACCCGAAACACCGCATGGACCGGGTCACCAGGTGGCTAGCACGGAGCCAAAGGGCGCCGTTGTCGGTCCATTGGGCGCAATATGCTAAGCAGCTTCCACTTCTAGTTCCACACCTACCTCGTATAAAGTTGTTCGATCTAGTTATACGCGGGGAGGAGGCGGACGATGTCTCACACTTCCTTCAACATCTGTCCTCCATGCCGATGCTTAGCCGTCTTTCTCTCTCGTCCATCACCAAGCGCCGTGGTGAATACGTATGGCCCAAGTTGGTCAGAGCAGTCGAACCCCCTAGTTCTCTTCGCCACTTCGCCGCAACCTCCATGTTATTGGACTGGACATGGCCGATCCGAAACTTGATCTCTTTACAGCTCGAGGATGTCGACATTGACTGGCCAAGATTCCGGGATATTTTCTCGGCGTCACCCAACTTACAGCGACTCACGTTAGTGAACCTCGGCATCCGGAACTACCCTCCCAGTGAAGACGACCCTATCCCACCGTCTTCAATATTATACCACCTTGAGAACATCCAGATCTTGGATCTGACATATCCTTGGTACTCCATGCATACACAACTCCCGGGTTCTCCCGAGACACGGGCTCCGGCGGTCATCAACTTAGCTGTCCACACGGAGCAGAACGTACGGGTTGCACTTCTCGCATTTGTATCGGGCGGGAAGGCCTCATTGGAGAGCCTCGGCGTTGGTGTGGGGGAAGAACCAATCTTGGACGATATCTTCGCAGCACTTACCGATACCCCACCCCTGCGCCTCAAGACAGCAGTGATCTCTCACCTCTATGATAATCCTCATGATATACCATATTTGACACCGACATTTTGGGACCCGCGAGGTGAACAATTCACCTGATCTGCAACTGGGCGGGGTTTCCTTCTCTCGAGGAGCTTTAGGCATACCGATCTCAGTGGATTGGAGACCTGGAGAGACTGGTATTGTAGTCGTAGATGATTTGCTTTGCCAACCAATGAATGCTGGGTCCTGATTGAATCTCAGATCTCTTGATACCTGGTGTAAATCTGATATAGAGTTCTAGATTGTGACGATTGTGACTCGTGCGCACTACGACTGTTGATACTTACCCAAGGAGCAAGGAGCCAATACTCACTTGTATTCCGGAGGAGCGTCCGACAGGTGCTTTCAGTGCCTGTTAAGCAGAGCACGACATTCGTTTCGAGAGTAGCTACGCTTGAAATTTTACTAGGGGTGGATAAGACTTACTGAAGACCTGTAGGAATCACATCTGTTCATGGGGTGGCCAGTGATTAAATCTGAGACACGGGTTGATCGTGCAAACTAGCCGGCTAGGCCCGCAGCTAACATCGAAAGGAAGAAACGAAAGTACATCGTGGGCAGCACCTGTCGTTTGCCAATTGCAGTGCCCATAATCCTGTTTATACATGACATATCCAGCTGGTGATGAACCCTCTCTACATCTTTTTTTTTTTTTTTTGTGTGACCAGGGGGGAATCTGCTAATCAGACAAAGGTTGCTAGGTTTTACCACACTTAACCAACAGTGTGGGTTTCATACCCACTAAACCCTCCAGCAGGGATATACCAGACAGCTAGAATGGGTATCACCTTGAACACCAGTTAACCAGGCTTTTGCCTGGCTCCTGCTCAGTTAGGAGGAGGTTCTGAAGCCTCATGTCCTGAAAGGCTGCAAGTGCAGCCAGTTGTTGTAGATGATAGGTGGTCCACAGAGGGCTGAGTGAACAGTCATGTGATCCCACCAGGCTTGATCAGTGTGTCATATTGTATTTGCCCTCATTGCCTATATTTGCCCTATGCAACTTCACACCAAGCAAGTGCCCACTGATTTACATTCAACCTTGCAAAATGCATCAAGTCCCCAAGTCAACATTTGTTATGTTTGTTCATTCTACCTGCATGCCTTGAAAAGCCAACATTTCAACATGTGCAAACATCTACACATGTGGAGAGGAAGTCACCATTAACCAGGGTAATGTTCAAGTTCTACATGCATGCCAAGAAGCAAGTGTCCAGGCAAAGCCTGATTCCCACACTTCAAGAAGTGCCCCCTAAGAGTTTAACCACTTGGTAATTGTTCACCACACAGCGATAGGAGCTGCTAATTGGATTATAGGAAACTTCTCTTAGGAGAAATAAGTGGTTTGCAAGTCTAAGCTCAGTCAGCATACTGAAAGCATCAGTCAGCATGGTGGAAGGATCAGTCAGCCTTA